>OX421980.1:20423824-20713824 GCA_949128135.1 Parasteatoda lunata
CGAATTTTATGATTGTGCGCAAAAATGTTTCAATTCGCTTAAAACGTTCTCGAGACATAACGAAATACGCAAAAAGTAAAATTAACATTAAGTGGTCCAAACTTTGGAGCGCTCTCCTGACCAAAATATTAGGACGGACCATATTCCCCAGATTGTAGCCACCCTCTATATTTTGGGGCTCAAAAATCCGAATCTGTCGAAAAAAAAGTATGTTTATTCAGAGGAAAGTTTGTGTCTGATTTCGTAAATTAAAGACTGCATATATTAATTAGAATATTTGAGGTCCCCCTCTTGACTCATTAAGATTGAGTCCTAGAAAGTGAAGATCCAATCATTAGATCAAAAGTTATTTAGGGTAGTCCCTTTTTTTGTGATCTGTACACATATGTGTAGGAAAAAATTGGTATTGAATGTATCGTCTTGATACCGAATTACACTATTTAAACATTGATAAATTGTAGTTAATAAACAAAGCTCTCAAATGAATTCGGGATATGGGTAGTCAAATATTGGCGCATGCTCCAAACATTAAGTATTAGGTGAGTAGTCAGTCAATTCTGCTATTGTGGAAAGCCATTGTTTTTCTTTAGCTTAATTAGCATTATTTTTGTTTTTTTTTCATCTTGGTTATTGCTTAATTAGTTTATATGCTTGAAAGATCGAGCGCACTGGGGTTCGTGCTTTAGAAATGTGGACTCGTCTGTTAAAAAATTGGCTACAGGATGGTTACTGCTGGGTTATGTGATTGTAACATTTTGATTAAAAATTTAATTTATTTAAAATTACTTTATGACACTCTCCTGTTTCTCAATTTTGTCTTTATAAAAAAGAGCAAAATATAAAAGAATTTTTCATCAATTTTATTGAAATATGCACCAACTTATTACAAATGCGCAAATATATTACAATAGAGACTTTAAACTGTGGAATGTTTTATTTTAGGTTGTAAATTGATTGTCACTTATTTACATGTCTTACATACTAAAGAATCGGAATTATATTTTTTGTTATAGTAGATACCCTACAGTACTTCTACACCATAATTATATCTGTGATAGAATTCGATGATCGGATACCACTAGTTGATTCATTATTCACTGCTGTATTGTGAGAAGCCGGAGAGCTGTATTAAGATCACCGTACTTTTTAAGTGCTGATCGTGAGAGCTGTGGTTAGTTCACGTTCGTGGTCGCTCCTGTGTTGCCTTTAGCATCCGAGTGTATACGTTGTACGTTATGTGTGATCGAGACTGAGAAGCAATAGCGTGAGGAGGACAATGCCGTAGTAACAAGTAGCAAGTCAACTGTTCAGTGTGGACAATCCTTCGAAGTAAGCGTGTTCAAATCGTAATGGGTGTTTCTGACAAGGTAGGCGTGTTGACATCACGTCCGGGTCACCAATGTGGGGAGAGAAGTTATAGACAATGCCAATTTTCATCTATGAGAAGGTACCCCTCACCATAGAATCGAGTTAACATGTCTTATATACTAGTGAATCAGAATTATAATTTTGTAGTGGTAGATACATTACCATGCCATTTCGGTTTTTAAATACATTTATAAAATATTTTAGTTATTTTGAACTTTTATCACTTCAAACTTGCACAACTTGCCTTTACAATGGTATAAAATTCTGAACTGGCATATTTTTGTTTAATATTTGCGTTTGCAAATCATCTTGGTTTCTGAGTTAAACATGTTATGAAACGTCTTCAAAATTAATGACAATATTCGGCGGATATTGAATAAAAATAACTGAGAAAAATATGCTCGAGACATTGATTTCGGTTAATTAAGAGGTTCATATCAACGAAATTTGAAATTCACCACAAAGTATTTTGTATAAAGTTCTAATTAGAGCGAAGAAGTTTTATTTGACTCATATCATCATATTGCCGATGGAAGTTTATTTATTTGAATATTTGATTAAAATGCAAGTTCAATGATTGAAATGTTTTTAAAAAGAAGACTGACAGCTACGATATTAAAAGTTTTCATAGGTAGATAATGCAAAGATGTTTCATTCTGAATTTTGTATGCAAAATTTTTTAACCTAACAATACATAAATGGTGCTATATGAATTAATACACTGGAGAATTTGGAAGGGATGGGACATTTTTTGCAAAAATATGTCTTATAATTTTATTTCTGCAGGTAAGTTTTAAAATATTTTTGAAATATTTTACGTAATTAAAAATATACAAATTAAGTAAAAATAGAAAAAAAAAAAAATAGTTTTACATATTAAACAAAATAGCGAGGAGAAAATGTCGTTTTTTTCCTGCACGAGAGAGGAATGGGACATGAATGATTTTAAAAGTTAAATTGTATACATAATTTGAAAAAGTATCCTTGAAGAAAAACTCCCGAGTCACACATTTCTAAACATTTCATGACTTGTATTAAGGGGATACTTTATTAAAAAATAAAATGACTTGTATTAAGATGATACTTTAGTACAATATAAAATAGCTACCTACTCATTTATAGAAAATCTGTAGCCCATTTCCTGCTTCATTTTTCAGATTGCACTTATTTTATTAATATTTACATAACATTTTATATTTATAAAGTCTATTCTTAAGTATGCGTAGTATGGAATGTAATAATTACATAACCACGTACAAAACTTTAAAATTGCAAAATTTTACGCCAAAATCACTTGCCAAAAATAAATGACCCAACGAAAGCAATTTTCCGCTACAAAAAAATTAATGATTTCAAAATTATACTATCATAGTAAAAATCTAACTCACTCTGTATGACTATGCATGTTGTTTTGTAACTATTTAACATAAATTTTATTTTAATTTTCGGAAACATTTTGAAATAATTTTATAATTTCAAGCGTTGTTTCCTAATATGCTCATATCATCTCATTCATGTAAAATAAACTTTTAATCATTACAAGTACAAAAAAGTACTTTTTTTTATTCTTAATATTTATACCATATCTCCCTACAAGGTAGACAAATAATTTTTAAAAACAGAAACCCATTTTTTTCTCTTTGCTAATGTTAACAACGGGCAGGATGGCAAATCTTGTTAAGAAGGTAAAAGCGGCTGTGTTTTTTATAGAACAATGACCTCTGTTTCAAAAAGAAATTATTTGTCATAAATTCAAGTTTCTTTATAGCTTTTGCTGCAAAGTGAAACACCCATATAAGACTATGTCTCATTGTAGAGAAATAAATAATTGCAAGAATGGCAACAGAGTTGTTTTATTTGTTTATCTATACTCTGTTTGTCGCTCATAAATCCTCTGGTAATATTTCAGTATGGATGACTTAAGTGCTATCAATTTTAAAAGCAACATTTGTATTTCTGGAAGCATCTTAGTGAACATCGCCAAGTTTTATTTTTTCTAATCGCCAAGTTAAGTACAGAAGCTATTAGTTTTTAGGTACTTAACATGCGAGAATTGTTTGGTATGAAACAAATCATGTCACGTGTTTTGTAATAATTGTAGAAAAATAAAGGAAAAATTTAGAAAAGGACATAATGAAATATATATATATATAATATGCTTTTAGAATTAATTAGTTTTGATAGGTAAGACAAATACACGAATAATTAAGGGAAAATAAAAAAACATAGATGAAGGGTTTATTTTTAAACAATGATATATGGGTGATTCTCACGAAATATGACAATTCACTGTCCCTTGCTCCAAGATCTAATACTATAATACTAAAAGAACTAAAAAAAAAAAAAAAAAAAATAATAAATAGCATTGCTGTTAGCATTTTAAAATAACTTTGCACTAGCATTGACTGTTTTGTATAGTTAAAAAATTTAATTGAACTTCAAAATGTCATTTTCCAGGCATGTTCCAAACAATGTTTCCAATAATAACTAGCTTCAAAACTTCCTATAAATTTTTCAATATCTAAATTTTTTTATCTCAACTGGTGTAAGCATTTCTAGAATATACGCAGAGGGTATTATTTACAAAAACTTCGTTTAAATTAATTTTTTCTGACAATAGTTTGTTTGTCCCAAGAAAATCTGTCATTTTCCTGGCTACTTTTAATTAGTGGTTTATAACCAAAAAAGATAGAGCCAGCAATCAATATCTTGTGTTAATAGATTGATTAGATACCCTCCTATATGAACATGTCTTGTTGCATGAATGAAGAACCAATTTTCTGGTTCAAAATCTATTTCAAAATTTTTTTCAAGGTCAGTAGGTTTTTGTGTCGTCATTTTCATGGCTTCTTGAAAAAAAAATTAATAACATAAACTACATAGATTTATCTGAGTTATTTTAAGAAATCCTGTTTTTTTCTACAGAATATAAACGTCTTAGGCCAAAGTATTTAATAAAAGTAAAGTTATTTGCTATAAAATGGCGAATTTGTCATTATCCTGGCTATCATTTTCCTGGCTTATGGATGCCAGGACATTGAAGTGTTACCAGAATTTTTTTTTAACTGCTAATACTGTAAGGAGGGAAAGCAAATAATAATCCAATACCAAGTTCAAGTATGATTGTAATATGCTTGGATGTAATCAAAGTTATTTATTTATTTAATGATTGATTTTTATCCACAATTTTATTCTGTACATATCAGCTACAAAAAATTTTTTGATTCTTTCTACAGTGGATAAAAAGAATTAATTTAAGCAATTTATGGTCCATCTAACATAAAGACTTAGGTTGAGTTACTTACTATTAACTTAAAATGACTGTTTGTTAAACTTCTAAGCTAATATGTCATTTTCCTGGCATTCAAGATTTGGTGAATTTCTATTCTATTTTTTTTCCCCGAGCAAATGTCAGTAAACTACACCGCTGTCTGTAAGATATTAATAAGTGTAACTAAAGAAGTATACAAAAATAATTTTAGATTATTTTGACGACTTTAAATTTGAAGAAATTTTTTGGTCCGAATTGTCATATTTCGTGAGAATCACCCATATACCACAAATATGAATAGTAATAAATCATAACAAAACAAACGAAAAAATTATTATATTCTTTTCAAAGATTTGAAGAAACGACAAATACACGTCAGTGTTTTTTGTTGTTATTTTGAGCTATATTAAACAGAAATACATAGATTAAATTTAACTTGCTGAAAAAAAAGTATTTAAACGTTATTTAAAATTGCATCCTGACACCTGTTAAAATATTAAAACTATCATCCTGAACAGTCAAGCCATCAATGAAGAAGATAAATATATTTGTCAAGTGTTGCAAGATCAAATATTTCAACGAAAAGGAATTTTATTACGGCTTATCGGGAATATTCATAATTTTCAGAGGTTATTGAAGTTTATTGTTATTGTTGATTGGTGTCTAATCAAAATATTGGCAATTACGCGCCTAACCCATTTGATGCAATATATTTAAGTAGCAAATTAATATGAAGCAGCTAAATTAAAAACGAGTAGTAAGTTTTTGATTAAGGTACATTGGATTTTGCATCGTGGATTAAATGCCAAATCTAACTTGATGCCTTCACAAAATATAGTCATTTATAAAAAAATTTCAAATGCATTAAAAAAAATTCAAATGCATTATCTCTTTTTGAAAGAACAAATTCAAGGCTAAACGAAGGTTTTACAGGCCTCAAGACAAAATTTATTGTAGGCCCCTTCCTCAAAGTACCAAAATCTCATTGTAATTTCTGGCAAAATTTTTGATTACCCTTTATTCCAAATTGTACTTCTTTTTGTAGATATGAAGGAATTCTTAGCAATATTCCTACAAAAAAAAAAAAAAAACTTATTAAAATAATAAATTTTTGCTAGAAATTTTCGACAGAGCCCCGAGACAATTTTCCTTGTCTCCTTCCCCCGATTTTGAGTATGATCTAGAAGAGCAAAATATTCGAAATTTTTTTGCCACCTCCTTTTATTTATTCGAAATGATTGCACGACGAATCTCTCTAGTAAAACGGAATTATTGAGATAATCTTATTAGTTCCTTCAGTTCCTTTATTGGGATGGTTCTATATATACACAATAAGTCAATGAGATCTATTTTTTTTACCACATAAATTTGACAAGAAACTTCTTTTTCCATAAAATTTTACCAATGAAGGCCGGTTTCCCATCATTTGCTCGAACATGCAACAATATAGTCTTATTATTTTTTATTCTTATAGTCTTATATTGTTAAAGTAGCTGCATACTATTCAAATAGTTTTAACAATATAGTCTTATTATTTTTTATTCTTATAGTCTTATATTGTTAAAGTAGCTGCATACTATTCAAATAGTTTTAATTAAATGTTTTTTCAGATTGACAAAATATAAAATAATGACAGAAAAATTAAAAATTGCATAGAATTAAATAGTGACAAAATATGAATTATTATTAAATTTTTTTTAATTTTTCGCGCATTAATAACAGCATTATCGAAGAAATGAGATACTTAAACTTCAAGTATGCAGAATTATATTGTAATTTAAATTTTTTTAATACTCTATTTTTTAATTTAGTTAATGCTCTATTTCAAAGTTTAAGAAAAACTATTGCATGGAGTTAAATAAATTTTGTCCTCATAATATTTATATGTAAATCTATAATTTTAAGCAACACTAAATGGCAATTTTTTTTTTTTTTGCAGCAGTGTGAATTTTGTCTTAATATGCTATGAAAAATATAAAAATCATTAAATATCATTTAAGTGGTTCAGACTAATATTTCTAAATATATATACATCAATTTTAACAGAACATATTCAAAACGTTTTGTATTGGCATGGGTATTATGCATGCTATTTTAGTAAATTTCGAAAAAATAAATAAATAAATGTTTGAAAGAAAAAACATATTTTGAAATTAAGAATAGTAATTTCAATTTTAGTCTTACCTATACAACGTATGAAAAATTAAGAAATTAAATTTGATTTCGTTGCTCGGAAAAAAAAAAAAAAAAAAAAAAGAAAGAAAAGAAAAGAAATTAAGGGTTCATCTATCTTCATCATTCATTAATAACTTTTTATTGAAAAAAATATGCTTTTAATCAAAATTAAATAGTCATTCAGCTAACGGAAATAGGTGTGTGTTCCCTGATGAAGTTAGCCAAATTATTTAAATCAATCTTCTGGGTTAGGTTTAGCACTAACTCTTTGTAGACCAGCAATCTTACACAGAAACTATGTCACCGGCTATCATTTTGAAATTGAATATAGAAGTAAAATAAAACAACTTAAATAAAATCCAATAAATTTTATTTATACTAAATGATATATATAAATTGAAATAGATAATGCCAGTGCAATATCGAGTTGACACGTCACTGGTCAACTAAGTGCTAAAAGTAAAAGGATTCGAAGTTCAATGCCTTACATCCAAAACGTGTATAGACATATATATATATATATATATATATATATATATATATATATATATATATATATATATATATATATATATATATATATATATATATATATATATATATATATATATATATATATATATTCTTTGCTAAATTCATAGTTGTGCATTTATCATCGGTTATTCATCAAGATATTATCAAGAAAGGTGGGGGGTGACCTTTCAGCCCCGTGTTGCGAGTCCCCGAGCATCTCGTGTCATCGTGGGGAACAATGAGCTACACTTTTACCACTCAACTCGATATATTAACACTTTGACCTTACCCATCCACCCCCGCCTTTTTATATTGCATCTGAGCCACCCCTATAGAGAGGGAGAAAATTTCACAGGGCAAGTTGCCAGGCGACAGACTGCTACTTCACCCCCTTTCTGATGCTTATCAAACTCCTCCATAAACCATTTATCTAGATATTGGTTTTGAATGTTATTTTGTCGCTCCCTTATTTCGAGTTGCGTCGAATTCCAACTATATCGGTTCTTTGCTGTTATACTTAATCGGTGTTCCTGCTTGATTGCCATATTTATTCCACGGTAGTCCACCAGAACCTTATATTTTGAAGTGGCATCTCAGTAGGGCAAACTTCTTTAAAGTTTTTGTTATGCAAAAGAAAATAATAAAATTGCTGTGGTTGGAACTTTTTTATTTAAAAAAAAAAAGCAATTTTTTTCATTGGAACCTTCAAGGCAATAGAAAAAGAGGAAGAATTATAATTAATTGGAGAAGTACGATTATTAATTAATTGGAAACACTAGGCAAGAGAAGGAAAGAGGTAAAATATCTGGCCACAAATAGAGTGAGATGGGAGAGCTATGATAGACGCCTTATGCTCCAATTCGGCGTGAAAAATTCGGTGTGTGAAGTTTTTTTAATGAAAAAGAGCAATTCCTTTTCATGTAAAATATATCAAAGATCTCAGAAAAAATTGGTAAATAGATTCCGATCAAGCAGAGATCTACTATGTTTCCGCCTAGAAAACTCTAAAAATATTTAATAAACTAAGTTCTGCTGTGTGATAGCTTGATAATCTGATAGAAGGTTGAGGAAAAAAAATCCTGCAAACCAACAAACTATGAGAAAGTTAAAGTTCTGAAATGTTTCTACTTGACAAATTACAATAAGTCTAAAAGTCTATGTTTCGTAATGTTTCAGTCTTACAAACTATAAGAAAGTTTAATAATATCAAAATAGTAAAGCATTTAATAAATAAAGTATTTCATTTTGACAAACTATAAGAATGTTTAATTTTAGCTCTTTGTGTGTGCAAGCTATGATAAGGAAAATTTATGTTCAAAATTAAACTTACATAACTTCCTTAAAATGAAAGATTTTGTCATTATTGCGAGATACCGTTAATTTTTTTATCTTTTTCGGAGAAATATTTTTTTGAAATGAATTGACTTTCATTTTCAAAAAGCTTAGATAAGCAGAGTTTTACTTACTAAGCCTCCATATACTTGGAAAGTTTTTTATTTAGAGTATATTTTTTATAAGTATTGTTAACCAAATGTCCATAATGAGTCCCCCCAGTTTTATTTTGACTGTTACAGTTTATTATTTGATTATCGATAAGTTTTTGTAGTTAACTATTGCCACTATACTCTCTAGTAAATGTTTCATATATTCAGTTTTGTTATTTACAACTAGGAATGAACTAATGTATTAATTGTTGTTTTAAATAAACTTTTTAAACTAAAAAAAAAAAAAAATAAAAAAAAAAAAAAAAAAAAAAAAAAAAAAAAAATACAGTGTTGAGAAGAATAGTATAGATCTAATAACTGATGATACTCTCTCTCTCTCTCAACAACATCATATATAGTACGTCAAGAGGAGTTAAATTCGAATTTATTGATATTTTCTAACGAATGAATAAGTAAAATTCTTAAAATATTTGTTAATTAAACTTTTCATAGTAATGCTAATGTAATATAATTTTCTTTATACTTTTTAGAGAGATTTTTAAGCAGGCACAAACTTATGGCCTCTTTTAATTTGAAAGAATCAAATTTTCTTGAAGATGCTAAACATTGCTTAACATTTAAAGTTACAAAATTGACGCATACAAATTATTTTGAATTTAATAGGTACAAATCATTTGAAACATATCATCCTAGTCATTGTTGCAGAATTTGTAACAGAATTGTAACATAAATTTATTACAGACTTGTAACAGAATATGGTGCACCTAAAGTAAGTATTGTTAATGACATAAAAATACTATATTTTAAGAGGGAACTTCATCCCGGCTCAAGCTTTTAACCATTTTCAATAATCTATATATTCAAATAATCGGTTTAAACTACTAAATGTATAAGAAAACTAATATATTCTCTTTATTTCTAACTTAATAAAAATAAATAATTTCTCCGATTGTAATAAATTATTTATTTTATTAATCAATGCTGAATTTAAAATCTGAACAACTTCAGTATTTGTTAGAACAACATTTAAATTAGATACAAATTCACTTTTAGTAAATTAATATTTATAAAAGTCTTTGGCGGCAGTTATAATGAAAAATACTAGAATTTATGAAACTCTATATTTGAGAAAGATAATTTTGAAGGAAAAGCTCGAAGTACATTTAATCCTTTTAATAAATATTTGATATCTAGAGTCACGACTGTCCTCTTGATTCGAAAACCTCACTGTAAAGAAGCAATCATTGAGTTGTATCTTTTGAGATTACACATTTAGTGATTAGCAAATGCTTATTTGTGATCTTTTATTCCTATTTATTTAAGCTTTTCTGTGTCACTCGAATAAAAGCTGCATTTCTGACAGAGCAGATCTTTTGGCGTGCCATGTTTGCTGATCATCCTAGGTTTATTTCTAATGCTGTTATATACTTCGTCTTCCCCCATCTAATAATATCAAGAGATATTTATCTGAAGTTGTTCCGCCTTTTCTGACTTAACAAACATGTCACGTGGATAGGTGGCAGCACCCTCCTTCAGCACTTTAATTAAGCCATTGACTTGAAGTTCTGGCTAACTAGGAAATGCTCCCTTTTCAAATGGGGGAAGAAGGGGCTTCATAATAAGTGGGGTGGGAAGAAGAAAACCCCCTTCTGCAAGATGACAGCTTATCAACAGTTTGGCTTGCCCCCTCTAGTCATAAAATATTCATTACTTACACTCGCTGATGGGTTGATTGTGTTTGAGTAAACCGCCGGATGGTTATTAGGCGCATCAGCTGTCATAGATATGATTTTCTAACGCCTCTGTACGCCGCATTTATTTTAAATTACGCCCTTTGCTACTGTTTTTAATCTTGTCATCATTAATCTATTATGAATAAAAGCATTATTGTTTTATCAATAATTATTTTTTTATTTTTTTTGCATTACAATTCAATAACACTGACATTGATTATTAATAAAGCTAACCGGATGATTATTAGGCGCATTAGCTGTCATAGATATGATTTTCCAGCGCCTCTATACGCTGCATTTATTTAAAACTACCCTCTTAGCTATCGTTTTTAATCTTGCAATCTATTATGAATAAAAGCATTGGTTTATGAATAAATATTATTTTATTTTTTTACATTACAATTTATAATTCAATGATACTAATATTGCTAATTAGTAAAGCTAACCAATCTGAATAAATCAATAATAATTTAGGCAGCAGAATTTGTGCTATTGTTAGTGCTTTCTTTAAGCTTTTTAA
Source organism: Parasteatoda lunata (assembly GCA_949128135.1). Taxonomy (NCBI): domain Eukaryota; kingdom Metazoa; phylum Arthropoda; class Arachnida; order Araneae; family Theridiidae; genus Parasteatoda; species Parasteatoda lunata. Next base: position 20,434,850 of record OX421980.1, read on the forward strand.
CTAAGTAGCACAACGTATACCCTATCTTCATTTGGGTATTGATATGATAATTAGTAAGTTAGGATTACTTTTTAATTTTGAAATCAACACAAAATGTAAATTTGTAAGAAAACACTGTTTTTTTCTTAAATATTTGTAAAGATTTTCTTAAATTTATATTATTTTAATCAAGTATAGGTTAAGTATGTAATAGCGTACCAGGACTTCGTGGATTAATTAGAACAAATGCACTCTATTCTCGAAAATTTCAATGACTATTTTGCATCACGTGACTGAACGTCAGGTTTCGAAAAATCTCAATTTTTACAAGCTTTATCGGGCACGTAAGTGTGCAAAATACATACCCGTACATTATATATATATATATATATATATATATATATATATATATATATATATATATATATATATATATATATATATATATATATATATATATATATATATATATATATATATATATATAATTCAATCTACAATATTCAATATATATATCAAAGAATCATTTTAAAAAACCTATTGCAATAAAATTATCCTCACTTACTATAAAAAAAAAAGTAAATTCGAATACTAAGTAGAAACAAATTGTTGAAACGTATCAAATCTAGCAATCTAAATCGCGAAACTATTTTAACTCAATTAACAAAATTCGTTATTATTTTCACGCATTTTAAAATGACTTTATTACTATTTTTTAGATTGTAGATTTCAGTAAATTTATGGAAAACTTTTAAAAAGTTAATGATATTAACTTTGCACACTATTTTTGAATAGATAGCAAACACAATGTCTCTGTTATGATTTAATTGATATAACCGTTTGATAGAGGAAGAATAAAAATTATACCTCAAAAATGATTTTAAGAGCAAGATTCACAGTTTATGAAAATTATTTAAACATGTGATATATTGGCTGACATGCAGATTAAGAAAATTCTTTTTTTATCTTAACTGAATTAGAGAATACTGGCTAACTAGAAGGTCCATTACTAAAAAGTTGTGCCTCAACTTTTTTCCCGTCAGATTTCGTTGAATATAATCATAGAACTAACACTCAACAATATTAACTTAATGATCATAAGAATTGTTGAAACATAGAATCAGGCCAACATTTTATTTTCATTTAAATAAAATATGGATTTTCAGATTTTATGTTTCTTTAAATTGATAATATGCCAATCAAACGAACTTTATACAACTGTCGAAAAGCTGTCAAATATCTTTCTCATACAAATTATAAAGAATTTAATTGCAACTCACTGATTATCGAAGCAAGAAGAAAATTTCTAGAATAAAATTGGCACGCATTACATTTATAGTTTTCTCGAATGAAATTTTAATACTAATGCATTTCATCATATAGAATTGGAAATGAACTCTATGTGCAGACACACTTTCGAAAGACATTATTTACGCTTTCTGAGCAAGCTTCTCTCTATATCCAACAAAGGTATTGCATTTCGTTAATTTAATTCCATCGGTGCGGGTGAGGATATTAAGCAGAAATAAGAAGGGTGGGGATATTAAGAAGAATCCATAGAACACTCATCTAAATGGAAGCGTCACTTTTAAAGCATTCGCCAAAAACCGATGTTCCGAAAAGCAAAGTGTTTTTGATGGGTGGAGGGAGGAGATAAAATGTTTTCCTCGCCGTACCTATCACTGCAGCCAGTTTCATTATCGATATCACTGAGAAGATATTAAAGACGTTTTTGATCTTGCGAAAATGGATGTCACTCCTTCTAGCCTGTCGTGACATGCCCCAAAGAATAGAAATGAAAGAAATACATAAAAAAAATGCTTCATTCATTTCACAGTTGTTGCCTTAGAAGAAATGTATTAGAGGCCGAAGGAAATGGTAAATTGTTCGGCAAGAGTGAATATTGTGAGGAGGTGTGGGGCCACCCCTTCATAAATCATCTAAAGTCACATTCTATTGTTTTTCTTACTCTGTGGCTTTTGCTTCCACCCTAGAGTATTATGAACGTTTGTAGCTTCTTTGCCTTAGGGCGCTCTTTTTCCCGGGAAGCAGCCGTTTATTTTGGTCACTTTGTTTTGATTTTTTTCCCTATTGGGTTAGGCCCGCTCGGCCAAGCAGACTCCTTTCACTAGTTACCATGGTAACACTCTTTCAGTCGATGCAGCTAAAGGGTTTTGTGATGCTGCGCGGACATTCCTTACCTACCCCCCACAAATCCCATCCTAAGGAGTATCATCCTGGATTCAATTTTTTTCTTCTTTTCCCAAATATTTTTTTCATCACCCTTGAGCTGCACGCAGCACGTTTCGTTTGCATTTCCGTAACATATCATAAAATGGGGTGGTTTTAAAAAGCGGTAAATACGAGCTCACACTGTAGAAACTGTATTAAAAAGTCGAAAGTGGATTGCGTTCTATCATAGGAATATTGAAACTCTTTCGAACAAAACAAACCGAGATTTTCTGAGAGATAAATTTTGTATGAAATTTGAAGAATGAATTTTTCAACCGAACGCCTACAGTCAATTTAGATTTTTTGTATGAACATTTTACTATAGTTTGCATTATTTATTGAATATCCTTTTGAAATAAATTTTAAAAATAATGTATAAGATTCGCATGGTGATTTGATGTTTTTTTGAGATAGTATATTGTTATTTGTACCCACTTACTTATGAGTTCCTCATATCATATATTAATTTATATATACATACATTCATACATATATATATATATATATATATATATATATATATATATATATATATATATATATATATATATATATATATATATATATATATATATATATATATATATATATATATATATATATATATATATATATATATATATATATATATATGTGTGTGTGTGTGTGTTAATTGGGCTCCAGCCCCGTTATTTTTGGATTGTTATTAGTCAAATTAAGAGAATTCAGAAGGCCATACTTCTTTACAAGCTTTTATTGAATTGTTCGATGGTAGAAGTAGAAGTCTCACCCACTCTCCCAGATGGAGGGGGTGGACCAATATCAAGACAGTAGCGGCGAAGGCTAGATTGGCAACATCATACAGCAAAAGACACGCTAAAACAATTGCTCCAGCATTATATACTAACACAGAGATAGGTGAAAAGGCTCAGTCTTTGTATAATTTGCATCCTTACGCATTAAGGAAAATCATTTAATGCTTCCTAATATGGAAGTGACAGCGGGACAAGATTCTAAAAACAACTCCTTCTTTGAAATATAAATCTAATTATAATTCAATGGTTGTTTTTCAGCCTTGAAGTCCTAAAATAGAATTTCTACATCTATTCTTTACCAAAGACATTTTATGAAAACGAAAGAGTTTTAATGCTTTTATTTATACAAAAGTATTTATAATTTTTGTATTACGTGATAACATAGTTTTCAAAATTCTGGACCAGTTCTATTCAAAAATGTGAAAAAAAATTAAACATAAGCAACTATAAACTAGCTTGGCAGAATATTATTTTATCAAATTTGTATCAGCTATGAGTTTGAGTATTACTATGCAGCACATGTAATAACATTGAAAAATAATTTTGATAAATTTAAGTTAGTTTCAGAGCTTGATAACGATATGAATTACCGAATAATCAAAGCATAAATGTTGATTTCTTAAAAATAATAAGAGTGATAATTCTACTAGCATATTTTGATTCTAAATTAATATTTTACTTCGACTGTTGTAAATAATTTTACTATATAGTGTCATTAAAAATGCACTATCTACAGTATCATTTAATCCTTTTTATCTTTGAAACCATATAATCACTGTCATAAAAATAGTTTATCGCTTAAAAGAAACAACTTTCGCGAGATTTTTCAATACATTGTTTTATTTGATAATTTTAATGGTGACAGTTTTTTTATTTGTTCTTATTTTTACCTCTGAAAGAACATTATACAAAAATACTTAACATACGGAGGCGCGTTTTATTTAAAGTTTCTGGAAAAAGTTCACTTCAATTCATCGATCATTTCAAAAATAGAATTTAAAGGTCACCACACATGGAATTTCCTTTATATATGGCATAGTCAACGTTGATTCAGACAAGGATTTCCCACAAATGTTTTGATTTGTTTTATTATTAGTAAAATTGAAGTTATATGCAGTAGGAAAAATAAAATCGATAAACGCAAATCGAAGGTGATGTTATCTGCTAAAAGACTGGTGATGGGAAAAGATTGATTATTGAAAGTATTTTTTCTTTTGGAACCAGCAAACAAATGATGATTTATTGTGAAATGAAATTAATGAACACAGTAGAGTTTATATACAACGAAATCGTTTGGTTTCAGTTAAAAAACTCGTTACAAATGTTTTGTTATAAGAAGGTTTGCGATGTTTTCAGCAGTTATTAATTAAATGTCCAAAAATTTCTAGTTGGTGTAATAAATTTAAAAAATATAAATATTGCATTTAATTAAAAAAGAAGTTAATGTATATTATAAATTTATTAAAATTATAAATTTTTATCACGAAAATGGCAATGCTCAAAACCAGGCAACAAGTAAACAATTTAGAAAATAATAAATATTAGAATGTAAGTTAGCTTCATTCAAAAAATTATTCGTCATATTAAATTGCTTTGCATTTCTCGAAAATTAATTTTCTTAAGTTTAAGATTTTAACGGTGAACTAAAAATTGAGTCTGGCACATTTTCTTCCATTTGCAAACCTCTTTTAATTGTTTCGAATTAATTTGAAGCATTTCAGTCCTATGTGGTTTTTAATGTATCGCGTTTCCTTTTTATATATTTCTTTATTTTATTTTTTATTTATTTTCTATTTTACACAGTTCAAAATCTTTTCATCTGTTGAATTAATAGTTCTCCGCCAGTTTCCAGAAAGAAGGAGGGAGTTACGTAATCTGTTTCCTTCCTTATGTTTCTACTACGTTCAAACCTTTCTTTAAAATGACATATAGGATTAAAAATTTTCTAAAAATTATGAAACTCGAAAAGATAAACGTTAATGAAACACGACAGCGACTATGTTAAATTGAGACTATTTTAAATCTTACTTGACATTCCGATTAAAAATTTCGTTGTTTGGAGGAATTCGCTCTTAAGAGACTCTACTGTATCTACCTACTTCTGCAATTCTGTGAAGCTTTAGTCGAAATTAGAAAAGAATTTAGTCGATTATTAGAATTTAGTCGAATATATTTCTTGAAATATATTTATCTGAGGGAAAAACAGGCATTTTTTACTCTCAAAAATTTCAATTCCAGAAAGTCTAGAGTGGATAGCAGATGCAAAAAGTAACAAAACTTCAAAAACTAATAACAATCATAATAACTGCAAAAGTTTATACTTTGAGCCTATTTTGCATACATTATTCCTTAACAACGCAAATAAAGGGTTTGTATGCAAAAAATAACAAATAAAAAAATAAATAAACGCAGAGACCAAATTTTGAAATGGAGGAAACCTTATATTGTTATTATCAATTGTATATATTTCGATTACATTCATACGTCATAAAAATTAACTTAAATAAAGTATTCTCATCCACTGCTGCTTCGATGTTATACTACTTACAAATTTAAAAAAAAAATTATATAAATAAATAAATAAATAAATATATATATATATATATATATATATAATAACTCTAAAAATAATCAAAGTAAAGATAAAGTGAATATTAAAGTATTAAGAAAAGTATTAACGAAAGAAAATCCGCGTTCAGTCTCAGTGTGAACTGTATACTTGTTTTTCCCTCACGCATTGTTCTTTTATAAAATAAGAGAGATAAAGCGAGTTATGTAGGAAAAGCATTCAACCTCAATGCGAGAAACGTTGGTATCAATTCTAGGATGTTTATGATTGCAGCTTAATGCAACTGATACAAAATTCCATCGAAGTAGTGGTTTCCGCACGATTTTTTCGAAAAAATGTCCGCTTCCTGATTCACAACCGAAACATTTCGAACGTTTTTCGTCACGTGACAGCACGATAGCTTGACTTTGAAGGCTAAGTTCGATAGAACTATATCTAACCAATCACAAAGCAGATACTCTCCGTTTAATGGCTGTGGTGGAGAGAAATCAGGGAGATAAGAAGATAAAACTTGGTTATATATGTTACAAACAATCCTTGATACTTTATATTAAAAATAAACTGATTCAACATTGGTATACTAATTTTAATTGGGTCAGGATAGCCTGGTTCTCAGAGCTCTGGACTCACGTTTGTGAGAACGGGAATTCAAATCCAGCCGGCCAAAGAATCTCCGTGAAGTAGATGGTGACTGGCGCATGTTAAATCTGTCGAGTCACTAAGTTCTCCATGTCCCCATTGTAAATCAATACTTCTGGGGGTACAGAATTGGAGATTGATCGTTCTCTGGTTCAGGTTAAAATTAGGATCTGTGGATGAATGAATGGGTCCACCCTATAAACGAGTGGGACGTACGGGTGTAGCAGAAGTAGATTTCTTGGCCATAGATGGCGCCACTGGAAAATCAAGAACAGTCGCAGCCCTGCTGCTTTAATGGCCGACTGCAACAACACATTAATTTTAATTAAACGATACAAGTATTTCAAATTGCCTACTTGCATTTATGAAGTAAATTCCGGATTGAAATCCAAAACTATGATTAGATCTTTATCCGTATGCACTTTTAATTCCTATTTGTAATTTATTACTGATAAAAATAAATTGCCAATATTAGATTAATTATCAATTTTTACATGGTAATTGCAATAATATTATCTCATTGCAGTTCTTAATACAAACTAACGGTGATCTGGTTAGATGTGTTTTTATAAGGAGAAATATTTTGAAATGGTAAAAAAAAAAAGATTAAAAATCGCATCTAAGATGAATGTAAAAAGTACTTTTATCATACATTAAAAATTTAAAATATACATAAGATACTAATGTATAAGATACTTAAACGATTACTAAGGAGAATCTTTAAATGAAAACTGTTATCAATGTATCCAAAATTGTTTAAAATAAATTTCCCAAATCGAGCAAACTTAATAAAAAAAAACATTTTCTAAAAAAATGTAATTAATACTTGAAAATATTTAAAGAGTTAAGTAATATTTCAGATGATTACTGACACAAAAATCTAATTCAAAAGCCACATTTAAAATTCTCCCCCAGCCCATAGTAGAAAAAAATGCGCATGAATTTTTTTCATTGGCGGAAGAAAAATAGCACACGTGACCTGCAGAAAAAGATGAGTTTCTTTGACGGGCAACCCTTTTACTTCTATAGCGATCTAATGTAACAGTTGAATTAGGAAACCAGTCACTCTCGAATAGCGATCGAATGAATTCGAAGAAATGCGTTACAGTTGCATAAGGGTATTGGTAACTTTCACTCGACTTCTCTAATAAAAATTTCTTATAACCACTTCCTTACTTTTGATTTACGAGAAAAATTTTAGTTAAATAAAATTAAAAATATTTAATAAATAGAATTAAAAAGTTCTTACTCAAATTTGTAATTTGTTAAATGAGTTATAGAATTCTCAAAGGCGATTTTATGATTCGATTGTAAGACATGAAATAATTAGCATTTAGCTCCTTGCATTAATAGTAATTCGTCAGATTTTATTATTATTTTGCTTTTCTTCCTTTTAATATTAATTTACTACCCTGATTTCAAACCTTGTGTAATGTGTTCAGGGCTGCCGACCGCGAAAGATAACTACGCGGTAGACATTTAAAAATTAAAGCTTTCGGAATTTTCGTAATTTTGTCAAAATTTTCATAGCCTCTCTACGAGAGAGTTGGAACAAATTGGCACTTAAGTTTTGAATCATTTACATGTAATGGTTTGAAAAATAACTTTAAAACAAATGTAAAAAACTAAGAATCATACTTTAAAACATAAACTTTGCTATGACTAGAAATTTTAACAAAAAGTGTAGAAAGTTTGCAGTCCTGCATGTATGTTATAGCGTAAGAGGTCATTTATAATTAGAAAGGGTCATTTATTAATTTGAAAAAGTTTCAAATTAATAAATTACCGTAGGAAGTTACTATAAATGTTTATATTTGTAATTGATCATTTAATTTTTTTAGCCGTCATTGAACAGCCGACCCAAATTTTTGAGTTTGCGACTACTAATGTTCAACTTCGTAGTAGTGTAATTTTGAACCCAGTCCTGAAAACAAGGGAACTCCTGGATTAAGTATTGCGTGGAATTTGCCTTCATAGAGGACGACATATGGATAGGACTAACGCGCATTTGCGTAACATGGAGGGCAAACCACGAAAACCTCCCACGGTTAGTCTGATTGCAAGGGGACTCTAACCCATGATCCGTCTACCATTGAGGATGTTTTACGTCAGCTTTGTGGTCAGAGCGAGCCGGGTGCGGAATTCGTATGACCAGCCACCGATGGAATGGAGGAGAGCACTGTGTCCCCTGAGAAACCACGGCTCGTAGTTTATCATTTAATAACCGTCGTTGAACAGCCGACCCATTGTTTTGGGCTTACGACTTCAAATGTTCAACTCTGTAGCCTTCTGATTTTGAACCCAATCTATAAGACAAGGAGACTCCTGAATCAAGTAATAAAAGAAATCTGCCTTCATGAAGGACTTTTTGATGGAAATAACCCACATTTGCACTACGTAGAGAGGAAAACCACGGAAACCCCCCACGGTTAGTCTCACGGCAAGGGGACTCTAACCCATGATCCGTCTAGAACTGAAGATATTTTACGTCAGCTCTGTAGTCGGTGTAAGCTCGTAGTTTATCATTGTCGAAAAGTAACATTGAATTCATTCAAATAGGTCGTGGTTTACTTTATCGAAAAGACAAAACAAAACATTATAACAAAATTAAGTCAATGGCATGTGGTGTTGATTGAAATTTTAATACTCTGATATTAATATTCGGAGCTCAAACTAATTTCGGAGATTAACATCAGAATTGGAGCTAAAACTAATTTTGCAGCTTAACAGTGGAATTTTAGTAATCGGAGCTTAAACTTACGCCTATTTGCTGCTGTTTATTGATGTGATTTTTGTTTTTAATTTTTCAATGATTTTGAACTCGCTGTAATTAACATTTCACTCAACAAAAGCATGTGCATTAAGTTCGAAAATGGTAATTATTTTCTAAGTTACTTATTATTTAAAAAATAAATTTCTAGTTAAAGTACTTTATTTTTTTAAAAAGTAGTTCATCATTACAACATATTTTAATGTAAAAAGAATTTTATATTGAATATTTATATATAAAATATATTATTTTTATATCAGCTTATTTTTAATATAAAAAGAATCCTGGTCATGGAAAAATAAAATGGAAATTTTCTTTTTTATAATACGTTTTCTACTTCTTTATAATCAATTGGATTGCTTAATTATCAAAATTATAATTTGCAGAACTTAGAGTAGTAATTTATTTTGAATTAATCAATATTCGAAACCATTTATGATATTTAATAATTTTGTTATTGAATTATTCATAATGAATTATTATTATGAAATATATTTCAGTCATTATTATTGACGCGTAGTGGTAATTATACTATTAATTATTATGTGAATGCCGTGAAATATTCCATTTTTAAATACTGGGAGAATAATTTCATTATCGTTCCTTCTTGATATCACAATTATTTTTATCGAATATATTTCAGTCATTATTATTACCGTAATATATATACCATTAGTTACTTTTGTGGATATATATGAAATAGTTATATTTTTATATTCTGGGAGAGTAATTTTGTTAGCAATTCTTAATGTATGAACAATAGTTTAAAAGTGACAGTAATTTTCGAGCTTTTGTAGCCATGATATGTTTCAAACTTACTACAATTTTTAAATGATACGTTTAACCATATAATCCTACTTCTTATACTTGATTACACCATGCTATGGGCAACGTGCTTCAATTTAACACCTTGTTAGAATTTCAGCAGATTTGCACCGTATTACGGTTTAGGTGCATAATAAATGTGAACCATATTACAGTTATGGTTTTTCTGACTGTTTTTCGAATGCTCTGTCGTACAACACTCACGAATATTATGCGATTTTGAGAATTGTTGCTATTTTATAAGAGTTATTCATGACTCTAAGGTTAGGTTTTGACAATCTTCAATTTTAATGATGAAACAAACGCAAAATGTCAATATGAGGTTTTGGGAAAAGTGTTTCGAATCTAATTTCTTAATATTACTACAATAATGCTCATGAATTTAGAATTTTTAATTGGAAAATATCATCAAGTGGGCGATTTTTATAAATGCTTAATATTTTAAGCTACTTGTTCGTTCTAGAAGTCTTCTTTACAGTTTGATGGTATACGTAGTCTTAATTCTAGTATAATTTACTTAAACTGTAATTTTTTTTTTATTTTCCTTGGTGAAAGAACTTTAAAAAACACGACAAGAAGGGATGTCTGCATGATTTTTCTTTTTATGCGATTTTCTTTTATTCTACTTTTGAATATTTTTTTGCTTCATTTTATTCATTAAAATGAAGCATTGCTCATTTCAATGAATAAAAAGAATTCAGAACTACTGAACATAGTTAGCAAATTTTAAATTTTCAGGTTGTAGGTATTTTTAAATTTTTTCAAGTAAGTTTTAAAAGTATCTGGTAACTAAGCTGAATAAAACACATTTCAGTGAATAAAATGTTAATTAGCCACTTAATAAATAATTAAATTCCGTAAACATGGAATCTTTTCTTTTTTTTTCTTTTGCTTAAATCCTTTTTTCTGCCCTTAAAACTTGATTAGACGATAGTTTGGCACATTTTCAACAGAAGCGTAGTTCAATCTAACACAGGTGTAGGACCAATCAAACATTACGTAAGCGCTTATAAGGAAAGGGTTCGTAATTTACTCATTTTTTTGATGTGGTTGGAGGTGAGGTATAAGCTCGTAAAATCCGGAAATTCATTTTCAAATTTCTTCACGTTTTTAAACTAAACTAAAAATTAATTAATAAATTAAAATTAGTTTAACTAAAAATTTGGAAAAATTTTAAATAACAATTAAGTTCAATTTTGTCAAACAGTTTCATTATTTTATTAAATGAACTAAAATTTAAAATTTTGTTTTATGCTAAATTACATATGTTATTTCAATTAAATTCAGAAATTTTTAAAATTAAATTACTACAATAAAAGTTAAGACGAAAAAAAAAAAAAAAAAAAGAGGGTTGTGAATTTCTTACGTTAGCATGAGATTGTGTTTTGTTTACAAGGTAGAATCTAAAATTGCTTAAGTAATATTCAAACGGCCCTTGCACCAAATTTGCACTGTTAATCTAAGAGTTAGAAAAGACACAAAGACATAATTTTATGGAGGAGTTTTAATAGTGACATGCACCAAATGTTTGATCCTTTCAGAAAAGGTCTACAATTGTCCCCAATCGATCCCTCAAACGAAACTACAATTGTTACAAAAATAGCAATCTCCTGGGTACTCGCGGAGGGATCGATGGGACAGTCAATCAAAAAACAATTAACATTATCACCGAATTTAAAACAAAAATATTAAAATGAGAAAACAAACAGTTAAACAATGAATGAGGGATGTTATCATCTAAACTTGTAATTTTTTTTCACACTAAATACCTGTTCTAAACACTTGATTCTTGAGTATGGTTCTTTATTTGTTTGTGTTCTATGTACAAAAGTGGAACAAAAGGGTGAGAGAAAAAGAGAGCTGCTTGCACAAGAGGGACATTTCCAGATTTCCCTGGAATCTGTGGAATGATTAATGTTATATTATATTTCGGTTCAGAAACCGAAAAAACGTGTTGAATGAATCATTTGTGCTACAATCAACGCATGAGGAAGAACATATCACAGTTGTCGTATCACCATTGCATCTGTTCCCCCCATTTTTAGTTCTCCCTATGATCCATACACACGAACTCATACTCAATTTATATAAATATATATCTATATAGAACTTATACTTTAAATGAAGATTGATCAAAACTTTTTTAGTTTTCATATTTTTCCCATTTTAATATTATTTGGTGAGTATTATATTTGCTTAAGTTTGCGATAGCTACAGAGTATTCTCTAATAAGCACCCTGAATCAATAATCTTAGAATCTTTCAGCATTTAAATAAACAGTTAAATGGGATCAAAAAAATTATTATAATTGGGCGAATTATTGTTACAGTCAATGATTATGACGGTAAAATTAAATGATGTGTTTAAAAAAATTGAAAGGTTGACATGCTAGTTTCTATCAGTTCGAATAATTAAGTAATTTGGAAGACCAATTGTAAGATTAAAACTTTAAACAATATTACAAAAGATTACAAGTTTGCTTTTTTTTTAAAATCTGGTTTTTTTCTTTTTTAAATTAATCTATACCCTTATTATGTAGATTATTACAAATTTATTTTTTAAAGGATTCTAAAAATATATGCAGCGTGTAGAGAACACCCTGTACATGCGATGAAGAATCAATAACACAGAGTATGCTAGTATGAAGATTAAATTATGAAAATGACATTTAACGCAGCTATATATTATGAGAACACATCAAATTTTATAATAAAAAGAAGAAAAAAAATAAAACAAACGCCTCATAAGATATTTTCAATGGACTTACTAATAACAACATATATGGAACTGAAAAAGTTTTTACTATGCTAAATAAACTGAGAATGGATAAAAAAATCAGTAGTTTTTTTTTGATTAAATAATTATTATTATTGCTTTACTCTTTGACCACTACTGATTTCAATAAAGAAAATTGTTTTCGTTTAAAAATGACAGTAGAATTCATTAAATTCTTTAAAATTTCGACAGAATAACTTGTTTTCATCAACATATGCAAATAAAATTACTAGTTAAATTCTCTACAATTTCAATGCAATAAACTGTTTGCCTAAATATGCTAGTAGAAATTGTTATTATTGTCTACAGTTAAAATAGTTGTAGGAAAAGTATTACTAAATTAAATTATACTTAATTACTTAAAGGTGCTAGCAACATAGAGGGATTATTTCTCGAATAAATTAATTAGATATTCGTTTTGGTAAGTAAAACAGTCAATAAGTGAATTGATTTAAGATGCTTTTAAGTTTACATTGCTTCAAAATAGAAATTGTCAGACAAAATGTGGCGTTTCAGTTTATAGAACTGGTTTAATTGTTCGAACAAGCATTTCATTTTATTTCTGCCAATTTTATTAATGATAACTTCCTATTTAGGAATTATTTTTGAGTTCTCTAGAATTGTCCGAAAATTACATTTTTACATTCAACTAAGTTTGAATTTTAATTGCATAAATCTAAGTTAGAAAACACTGAATTCAGAATTTTGTTATTTCATAATATACATCGTTTAAATATTTAAAATGTAATTTTAAATATTTCGAAGTTAATTTATTTGTAATTATTTACAGTCGTTGTGATTACTTTTAAATATTATTAGTAAGTCCATTTTTATTACAAAGTACAGTCCTAAACGAAAGCAGTTGAAGAATTCAACGTTATTATAATATGTGTTCGTGTTTACCAATTTTGTTGCCCATCGAATTATTTAACTCAAATTCTTGCACAATTGAAATTCAATTACATTTTTTATTCATTTGGTGTTCAAATTTAAAATTGATTTAAAATATGTTTAAAAACATTGAATCCAGAGGTAAAAATCGATGTTTTTATGAAATATTTTTATGAATTAAAACAAGTTAACCCGATGTATGCAAAATTCCTCAACTGCTTAAGCCTTAATCACAAAAGAAACATTTACGAAGATTTTCGATTCAATAACACTTTAAAATCACATTTCATTCTTCATGTCTCATTTTACAAAATCAATAAACATGGAGATCAGTACTTTAACATTTTATTCAAAAAAAGAGGAAAATAAAAATTATCATCACAAATTTATTCATTAGCAACAAAGAATCTTAGAAATAAATATAATAAGTTAATACCCCACGCAGTGTTGGACGTTGGAATACAAACACCTGGTTTTGTCCAACACCACGGAGATATTATAGTGTATAAAAATATTTATTCAACTATAAAATACCACCTTTGTAAAAATTGATAACATCAAAAGGTACAGTTTAAAAATAAAATGATTGACACATTTCAGAAAAAAAATTGGAAATTCATCCTTACATTTAAAAGTAATGAAAGACTTATTGGGGTTAGAACCATTTATTTTTCATATTTAAATAGATTCTCCAATTAGTAGAATCTTTTAAGTGGTTCAAAATTTTAGGCTCAAAACCATAAAATCATCAACAACTGAGTAAACGTTAAAAAAAAAAAAAAAACAAATAAATAAATTCTTTTCTAGAAATTTTTATGCCTACTTGCGCTTAAAGATTTTCCTTTCAATATTTATATTCCGCTATAAACATATGTACCTCACAAATTTTGACATTGAACATTTTTATTTCTATCTAAGAAATACAGAACTTGTATTATAAAGTGCTTATTCACTTGTTTTGTTTAACAATCAATGACTTGTTAGTAAAATAAACTTTTTAATTTTTTGTATCATCCATGTAATCTTTTTCAGAAACTATTTTTGAAGAAAATAATATATTTAATTTTAAATGGAATGTAAAGTAATAATTTCTTTTGCACAAAAAATTTTGGAAGAAATATATTTATAGCATTCGTGCTTCATTTTAAAATCTTGTTATGTAATATATTGCTAAAGGAAAAAAAAAGAAAGAAAAATAAGAAAAGAGTTGTTATTTGAAAGGGGGAGAACGACTCGTTTTATCGTACACTTCAAGGATATTGTATTATTTATTTATGTATAGAATTTTTTCCTTCACATCTAAATAAAGAATAACTAGCTTTTATAGTTATGTAGGATTTTGTTTCTCGTGTGTTATTTGAATTAAAACTGTTATTATGTTTTCTCAAAAATGTATAATATAATATATGTATAAGAAATGCATAAGAAATTTAAAAGAATGAAATTAATATTATTCGTACATGCCATTTATCTCCTTTCTCTGTTTGTTAAGTGAAAATTATCATTTTCTTCAAAGTTCCTTAATAATTTTAAAATGTATTTTAATTTTTAGAACACATTATAAACAAAAATTTGATTTATTCATAAATCATAATCTCCGCATAAAAAAGAATTAATTATATCATAAATAAGAATAAATTATATCATTAGTCATCATATATGAATACATTATATCATAATTTTTTAACAAATATTTAAACTAAATTATAACACTGCTGAGAATAAGATTGTGTTCTATTTTTCTTTCAGTGGCAAATAAGGCAAGATATAAACGAACTTTTTTGAAATTAATTGTTAAGAATTTTGTTGATGGTCTCATTGTGGAACAAGGAATATGTTTGTGCTTTCTCCCTTGCACAAACTTAGTAAAATTTAAATTATTCTTTTTCAATCTTCATCATCTAAGAACTAAAAAAATTGTATTGTAAAAAAAAAAGTTTCAAAAACGTAATGTTAAAAGAAAATTTTAAAACAATCAAGTTAACAAATTGTTTTATGTTGAGAACTCAAGTTAAAACCAATCCACTTTGATTTTTGCACATTTTTTAAACAACTTTATAAGTGATATATTTATAAAACACAGTTCACTTACTCTAACATTTTCATAACTGTAAGATACAATCTTTTTACACTAATTACATTCACTTCATACAATTTATTTGATTACCACGATAACTATTGCAGGCTTTAGTTCCACAAATTTGGAATTGTATTTCATTTTACACAATAAGCGTTGAAAACAATTATTTTGTTGAATATAAAACTATTGTTTGACGTAAATCCTTTATTAAATGCGAATAGTATACAAAATTATTTTACGAGACTAATTTCTTCAAAATAGCTAAATATTAACTTTTGTGTTAAGATCAAATAGTAGGAGCTACTCTGCCAATGTTCAAACAAGAAATTTTATAATCTGCTTTCTCAGAAACTACTAAAGAGACATGATTTTAGCTTTTACAGTACATGCTATGTTTTTTATAATAGCCATTATACTTTGTTGCAAGTTAAGAAAAGACCATTGTGGCATAAGACTTAAGTAATCAGCCGCGACTGCATATATTTCCGTTTTATTTTGTTATCAAATTATACGAATATGCTTTCAAAACAATATAAAAGTTTTTAAAAGTTAAACATGTCAGACAGAAATTTAATCCGTGCTATCATTTACGATATATATTATAGAACTATTATAAAAAGTTACAGTTTTATATATAGTCTTACTGGAATCCTATACTTGGCGACTTATTTCGATAAATAAGGAGAACATCCGTTCTTGAAAAATAAGCAACTATATGATGTTGTAAGAGCATTGGATTTGATTGGACCATTAGAAATGGCGCTTCTTATGCTAATATGCAATTAAGAAATCAAATGCGAGATAAAGGATTTTTACTATTGTTTCGCTGTAGAAGAAAATCGTCTGCAAGAAACAATATTTATTATTCTTTCATTAGTTTCTTTAAATACGAACAGAAAAGCGTATATTTTTTACAAATTTTTGATATCATTTTTATTAATTCTTATTACTTATTAGTTGATTATTTAATACATTTTGTTTTCCTCGTTGCGCGAGATTTAAAAAAGCAAGCAAAAAGAAGGCTGTGCAAGGTCATTTCATTAGAGTCGGTGATGTTGATATTCGTTTTCTGAGGCATCAATTTGTCGTGCACTTTAATGCAAACAGGCTCTCTATAAAGGGATAATAGTTTTTTCTTAACTTGCAATAGAGCATAGTTTATAATAAAGTGTCTGAGTAACTTATAGCCTGAAGATATGTACGTATTGTAACAAACATTTCTTTACACATTTTTTTTTTTTATTTAATAAAAGACTGATGTTAAATTTCATATTTTTCACAATTTGCAAAGAAAATTACCTTAATTAATGATTCATAGATAATAGAAATCAAATAAAAAAACAAGATTAATAAAAATAGTATCAATAAAAACAATATTAAAATTTTATACACTGTTAAAAATGTCCTGAAAATTTGAGAGTAAATGTTCTGCAATTAGAATACCGGTACTTTTATATATGAAGCCAGTTTCAGAAGTACACTCTTTCTCCTGGAATCTAGCCCATTTTAGCATTGAAATAGTTTCAAAAGCTGTTAAAAGATAGTAGAAAAACGGTTGAAACACTACATTAAAGTAAAATAATTACGACTGCTTTTTATAGACTAACTTTTCTGATGTAATTTGCTGTAAAAGTTGAGCGGTACTGTGAATGATGTTTTTTATAAAGACATAATTACTTTAATAGTTTCCTGAATTTTTTGCATTGTACAATTATCTCCAATAGCTTTTGAGAAAAGAAGTTTTTAATTTGCATGTTACATTAAGAAAAATAGGTCTCTCCTTTAGTGAAATTTTCCGCGCAAATTTATAAATTTCTCTTCTGTACCGAGAACTCGATACTGATATAAAATTTAGAATGAATTTTTTTTATAATTTCATGGTAAAGAGCTTTAATTTTTATTGTAAGAAAGTGGGGAAAATTTCACATAAACTGTGTGTTGCATCAAACAGCATTAACAACACAAAATATACACAATAACTTAAGAACAATCAGTGAGATAAAAACAATTCATAATAAGATGTTTGTCTTCCTTTGTGTTCACGCAAACATAACAATCACACGAGGGAGAAATTAAAATACAATAAGCAGAATATTTCAACTAGCAGTCATGTAGCTGAGTGAAAATCGCGTTGCACTTCATATAATGTATGCTACTTGTACATAAATAGTTTCGGGTGTACCCATTAATGTGCAATAATACTAAGTACAACAGAAAGAGCAGATTACCCTGCACAATGGCTACCACCTAAACAGCTTTATTATAGGTAATGTCTTTCCACATTTGTATTTAAATATGTGGAGCAGGGTGTTAGCCTTTGGACTAGTTATCATAGGAACCAATTTTCCTGATCATATTTCTAGATGACCAAGAGAGGAAGGATAAAAGAAGGGGAATACGTCAAACTTCAAGGGATTAACAGAAGCACGCGATTTTAATAACGTTCTACGTCATATCAGCGTTCTCCAAATTTATAACTCCCTGCTGAATATGAAGAGAGTTTTTATTCCACATGAAAGCACATGTATCCTTTCACTTATTAAAGGATAAATAATTGCGTACTTGACGATGGGTATTGTCAAAATACATTAATGTATAAGTTTCAGCACTTTTAAGATGCAAGATTTTTGGCTGATTGAGATGCAGACCTAACAGTATCTTGTATTGCAGAGTTACAGTGAGATTTTAAATGAATTTCTAGGTCTGATGAAGAAGAGCAGATCTTACTGCATATGTTACATGCTGTTTTCCAACTCCAGCAAGATGCGTTGTTGGAAGCTCTTGAAGGAGACGTTGGAACAGGACGCACAGGTGAAGCACTTTCTAAAGGAGGACTCGGTGAAGGCTGAATTTTCAAGTTTTCAGCCTCATCTGGAGATCTTGGATCCGCGTAATCACCATTATCTCCATCAGAATTTTGTTGCACTTGCTTTCTTATGAAAGGTTGCTGACCCAAAGTCATTACCGGTGTCATCATTGAGACGGCAGGAGTCAAGGACATAGCTGTCGATGTGCTTATATTCCCGTTTGTTACGCCAGCAGCCGTTTGTATTACCGATATTTCATTCATTTTTGGTGGAACAGACATACCATTTATGTATCCTGGTGGAAAGTACGGAAAATATAATTCTGGTCTTGCATGCGGTGGGAAATCAGGTTTGCCATGTGCAGGAAGTGGTGGTGGTTGAAATTCTAAAGACATACGTCTCCCTCGCCGTGAATTCCCATTATTCTGAGCCATATGTGTATTCATATGAACTTTTAAATTACCTTTGGTTGTAAATGCTCTTCCACATACTACACATTTAAAAGGTTTTTCACCAGAATGAGTTCGATTATGAATTTGCAACGCACTAGCACTAGAAAAGGGTTTATGACATATATGACAAAAATGCTTAGGAAAACCAGAATTTCTTTTAGATGGACTTGATGAATTATTCTCAGAAATGTGTCTTTTAACATTAAACTCGCTTTCAGTTTTTATTGTTTTCTGAAGAGGAGTTGAAATAATAGATGGTGCAATTTGACTAACGGTAGAAATAATTGCAGTTACCGGTGAAGGAGTTACCATTGATGGATTTGATGTAGTTGTAATTAGTGGGATATCTTTCTTTTCTTCTGGAGGATTACTAGATTGGCTTAAATTCGCTTCGTATGCATTCATGGGGCTCGAGGTTCGTGGGCTTGTTGCGTTCGTCGAAGAGTTCGTTTCGCTTTCTTGCACAGAGTTGTCAGCAGAGGCAAAGAGTAGAGGTTGAAGATCTCTACTCTTATGTGTTAGTAAATGCTGTTTCATATTTCCTTTGGTGGTGAAACCACGATCACAAACATTACACTTAAAAGGACGCTCTTTGGTGTGACTACGATAATGAATTTCCAAAGCACTATTGCAAGCAAATGTTTTAAAACAAATGCGACACGTTGTAGACAACCTCCCAGGTGTAGTTGGAAAAGGAAGACCTGCCAAAGGAGATGGAAATAGCTGGATATCGGCAACTGATTGTGGAATTGACATAAGCGAATTTTTCGGCGTCAAATCTAAAGCCCCACTTTCTGATTTTGGCGTAATAACGCCTGTAGCAATTCTCGCGTGATTATTGTTCATAGATACCGGTGATTCTGATTTGATAATGGAGCCCGGAGTTGATCTTTCGTCACCTGAAGCATCGGATCCGGCTCGACTCGTGTTTGGTGATGGAGAATATGATCGATGATTAATTAGAGATTTCTCGCAGTTGTTATCATTCATATGGCTGCTCCTATTTAAATATCCCGCATCTTCGTATCTGAGAAAACTACCCATTGCAAGCCCCATTCCAAAGGATGAAAACGGCAAAGGCTGCGGGATCGTAGTGTTAATAGCTTTAACATGATTTTCCAAAGCTACTAGAGAGGCTGTGTATGCGGGAGAGTATGGTGCTGTTGTAACAATTGGTTTATCCATGCTAGGAGGAGACATTTGAGGAGTTGAGGACTCTTTTGGAGATGAATGAGAAATTAACACAGGTGGTTGAGGGGTTTCAGATCTTTCATCTCGAGCTGATGAAGGCCGAGATGAATTTCCTATGGTTGTTGGAGAAGATGAATTTTCAGTCGTTAGATTATCAGCTTGTTTGACAGTTGTTTTAATAACACTTTCAGAGGGTATGGAAGAAGAGTGAACAGGAGAGGGAGATAAGGAAGTGGCTTCAGTTGACTTTGGTGTCGTGCATATATTTGGTGGGCCTGCTGATGAAGCTCTAGGAGCGAGAGATGTTGGAGTTGGAAAAGTTGGGAGTAAAGTTGGAATCATAGGTCTAGGAAATGAGGTAGTAAGGAGATGTCCATGTCTTACTTCATTGGCCATTATTTGTTCTGGATGCATATCAGTAGGCTCACCAGTATGCATTCGAATATGTTGTTGGAGGACAAGAGAGTTTGTAAATTGCTTGTGACAAACCGGGCACTGATGCAACACTCGAAGGGGAGATTTCGCACGATGAACACTCATATGGGTCTTCAGATTTCCTTTGGTCGTAAAGGCACGACTGCAAATTTTGCATTTGAAAGGTCGTTCACCAGTATGAGTGCGATAATGCATTTGCAAAGCACTTTTGCAACTTAATACTCTATGGCAAAACACACATTGATTAGGATCACTCAATTTGTGTTCTATATTGTCAACAAGTTGTTGAAGCTTTGACGTTTCTGATGTTTTAGTGATTTCCATCAAGCTTTCCCACGAGTTGTCATTTGAACCAGGCTTAGGTAAAAGATCTTGGTAAAGATTTGGATCGTGAGATGGCCCGACTTGTTCGTTTCCATCATTATTTGTGTGACTCGCTGATGAAATTCTGTTTGATGGTGTGCTAGTTAATGGAGGAGTAGACATTGGGGGATAGTTAGGATTTGAAATACTCGATGGGGGTGATCGTGAAGGATGAAAAAAGTATGGGAATGTTGGTGGCACGGCGTTACTAGTATAAGAAGGAATGGAAGATGTCAAACAAAGTGGCCCATTACTTTCTGTCGTAGGCGTTTTCGCGTCATCATCCATATTATCATCCAATTCCTTTTGCTCAGTTTTCGGAGAATCTGAAAAGCTATCATCATCATCATTATCCATATCATCATCATAGTGATTTTGATCTCCATCTTTCATTATATTTTCATCAGTGCAATAATCTCCTACTGAGCCATCGGAATCGTCTGAGAGATTTGAAGTTCCATTTGGAGAAACACTTCTCCTATCTATTTGAAAGTTGCTTTCAGAATGTTGAATTGTATCACTTGGAGAGGATTCCTTTTCTTTTAATAAAGACTTTTCGTGAGAATGAGTAACCAAAGGGAGAGGTTGAGCTGGAACTAGATTAGGTGGCTGTAAACTTAAAGCAACTGTTTGGCAGGTTGATGTTTGCGTTATTATAGGTGGAGTTTCTGAGGCTTCTGGTGGTTCTAAAGGGGGGTGGAGATTATCCAGATGTAACGGAACGGGATGTGGATTCATTTTTATGTGAGGGTATTTTTCTTTGTGCCGTCCAAAATGAACTTTTAAATTACCTTTTGTTGAAAAACGATTGCCACAAACGTTACACTTGAATGGTCTTTCACCTGTGTGCGATCTTATATGAATTTGAAGAGCACTATCACTGCCAAATACCTTACCACAAAAGCGACACCTGTGTCGAAAGTAAGCATCCTCACCTCCTTCTTTTTTGATATCTCCTTTTTTACAGAATCGTAAAATGTCAGAACTACTTCCAATTCCACTTAACCCATTGAGTAAGAATGAACTTCCAGCCATAGTATTTTGAAGAGCTTGTTCTGTATGCCTTTGCAAGAGCTCTAAAGTATTAGGTTCATGAGGAGGCGGAGGTGGTGGCTCGGACACTATTGGAGTTGTGCTTCCACTTGTTGAATTTCGACAGGTTGTTAAAGAGGGCGTAGTAGAAACTGTGACAGTATGATTTTCAGCCTGAGTGACAGAATCAATAGCTCGTGTGGATGGCGTAGTTGTTGTTAAAGTTAAAATTCCTCCATTGTTACCATCTGTGCTCTGAGGAGGTGTGAGTGCCGCAGAGCCCGTAAGGGAGCCAATAGTAGGTGTAGTAGTAATTAAAGGATTCGTGACAGTTGAAGAATTAACCAATTGATTTTGCAGTTGTTGTATAACTTGGTGAAGTTGAATAATTTGTTGCTGCTGCAGGGTGTACAGGGCCGTATGCAGAGCAAGGTGTGATAAATTTGCTGTACCCGCACCTTGTTGGGCAACAGCGACTCGCGTGTTCTGGAGTGCTTGCAATGTAACATTTGTATCTGGAACAGAATGCATCAGAAGGTATTGAGGTAGAGGTGGTGGGTTTGAAAATGAATTTGCCTCAGTAGCGCATTTCTTTAAATCGGGTTGATTGCTATCATCAGAATTATTTTCATAAATGTCTGTTTTGGGGTAATGTTCAAGATCAATGGATTGCTCTTCACCTTCAGAAAAATCTTTTTTACTTTCAATCGTTGATGGTGGCATAACAGGAGTTTCTTCGAAGCAATTCTTTACTCGTGGGAAAGCCATAAAATAAGGAATAGTGTGTATAGCTTTCTCATACTTTTCAGTTTCATCTTTAAACTCCATCGATGAAATTTCCATTTCATCCTCAGCTCCCATTTCATCGCTGCTATCATCTTCTCCAACAAGAACCAAACGCTTTTTTGTACAAACTCTCTTATGATGAAGGAAATCAGACAAATCGATGAATTCTAATCGACATTTACCACACACATGCTCATCTCCTAGACCTGCCTCTTCATCTTCGTTGCATGATCCTGCAAAAAATAATAGCTATTAAGAATATTTAAATTATTGCGAATAAAATTGGTATCTGAATATGTGACAGATTTAGTAACAAGTACCCGAAAGTTGGCAGTAGCCTTTATTTTTTTCTAGAGGATTTCTAGAGAGAAAATATTTAATAATAACTAAATTAAATCTTCTGAAAAAGCATTTATTAAGGGTTTCAGCATAGTTTTAGTTTTCAAAGATGAAAACCATTATATGGTGTCAAAAAGCCTTAAATGATTAATTTAAGACCACTTGTTAGGGATATAGTCATCACCACTTGTTACGGTTATAGTAGGTTTTTTTATGGTTATGCGAATATCTTTTATTTTCTGTGAAAGAAAACCATTTCTCATAAAAAAGTAAATTATGTACAAAAAAAAAAAAAAGAAACTTTTTGGCATTATTTCAGGTTCTAAAATTTTTGGCTAAAAGTTTTTTTTTTAATTGCGCTATTTTTAGTTTTTTAAATAAAATCTTTCAAAACTGATTTTTACTCCAAACCAAAAAGATCATAAAAAATTTTCTAGTGGTTTCAATCGCAATGTGTGAAAATATTATACAATTCCATCATGTTCACACAAGTTAACGGGAAAAAAAAAAAAGACGAGAAAGGAATATTTACTGGAACTCTTATCAGAAAATGGGTGAGCACATCTAATGTTTGGGTAAAAAAGGCTCAATTTCCCTGTTGTATTTTATGGGATTGTTTCAGTGACTAATCCATTCTGGATGTTTTTATTGCTAATTACACAGAGTAAGCTCTAGATTATATGGTTTTGTATTATTTTCCTTTCAAACTTAAAAATTTACTGTGTCTGCAGATTTTAAAGCATTTTTATTGAAAAACAAAATGTTTGAAAAAGAAGCCTTAATTTGTTTTGACATTTCATTCAAAAAAAATTTATGGTACCACGTTTAGTTAACAAGTAGGGGAAGAGAAAATATTTCAAATTTGTTAAAATGTCTACTAAAGTTAACATTGTTCACTTTCTTAAAATTTTCTTCAATTTTCATTTCATATTACCTTAAATATACATTTTAACATAATCGTAACAGTTTAGCATAAAGTGTGTTCATAGACACTGTGTCATATTGGACACATTATACAAACTGTTTTAATGTAGGTTTTTAACAATTACAAAATAAGTTAAGAAAGTTATTTATAAAGTATTTTTATTGTTTCACAAAAATCACAAAATTATTTTAGATCTATTTAAATTAAGATGCACCTTGAGTTGATTCTAAAGTTTAAAAAAAAAAAAAAAAAAAAAAAAAAAAAACAATTGATAACAAATCACGTAATAGTTAAAGAAATAATTTGATAACTTATTCATCATACAAGGTTTTAGAAATTGAAACTCTACGTCATTACAAATTATTGTTTATTTTATTAGTTTTTTTTTCAGATGCGTCATTTTATAGTAAAATTTAAGAATTAAAAAAAATAATACGTAGAAACTAAAAGCAAAGCTTATGTCAGGTAAAAGTTTTTTAGAATTATATACTGTAATAACTTTCTTTTTCTATAAAAGTTATAAAGTTAGAAAAAACAAAAACTTTATTTCATAATTTGTAATCTTTTTCTTTTCCTGATTATTTAATATTTTTTTTTCTGGTGCACTATTTCATTATACAATTTCCGATTAAAAAAATGAAATTACAAATCACGTAACTAGTTTCTATGATAACTTATTCTTTGAACAAAGTTCGAGAATTGAAAACTCTATTTCGTTATATGAGTTATCGTTCCTAAATAAATGCGTCTGTCAAGTGGAGTGAAACTAGCATTATTATAATAACGGAGTGTGCTCTCAAATGTGACTAATTGACAAATGCTGTTACCCCAAACAACGGCGACACCTTCGCATCTGCAGTTAAAAGGCCATTGTTGTACTGCAACAATGTATTATAGCTTGAATGAATTGCTTCAAATGAATAAGAATTATAAGAGAATATCCTGATTCTCATTTTCCTTTGGCTTTCACTATCGCTTTTTTGTCTTTAGTTTAACGAATTGGGCAACTTTATGAAAGATACTTGATAAACAAAAGAAGAATTAGAAGTGTTTTCGTTCGTGTATTAGTATGAAAGCTCTTATTGAAGCTTTGTTTCGAATTTATTTAAACATAATGAGTTCGGAAAGGATTTGAAGGCAGACGATATGGAATGAAATAGGTGTTACAGGAAAAATTAATTTTAAGTTGCTGTGTATTTTAATTACTCTTTGAAAATATGAATATTTAGGAAGAATTAGTTATTAAAATAGCAAAAGCTTTGCAATAAAGTAATTTCGGTCGATTAAATAAACTCTATTTTAACTTTTAATATTGATTGTAAAATTTAAGCGTGCGGATTTGAAGTTTTAAAATAGGTTCTAAATTTGAATATCTTCGTCATGCTCTACGGAAATTTTAATAAATCTTCAAAATTTCTATTGACAAATATGCCGTTATGTTTGAAAGCGAAATAAGTCCATGCTTTATATTTTCCATTTTCCAGGCTTTTAAGGGTTAGCGTTTGAATGAATTTAAAAATATTGGCAAAACTTTATTTGATGAAACATCAAAATACAATATTGATTATCAAAATTGTAAATAAATAAATAAATAGCGAATTTTTAGCTACAAGTGGATTTATTCCACTTTTAAAAATAGCGGCACAAATGCAAAAGCATTACTTGTATTATTGAATATTTTTTAAAAATATTCAATAATTTTTTAATCATTTAAGACTTAGAAGTAAGTAGTTTTAAAAGAAACATTTGTAAAAAATTATTAAATCTTTCATTAATGGAATGATATATTAACAGGAAAAATACATTAGCAATTAATATAAATAAATTTTCACCCTAAATAATTATTTCAATTCAAAATTTTGGTTTAAGTACGTACTCTAAAACACAAATGAGATGAAAAATCTAATACATTTATTTTGTCACATTTTAAATCAATATAAGTCTAAGTTTTTAAATAAATAACGAATTATGGCTTACAAAGGAGAAGAAAAGCAAAACAGGAAAAGAAAAGCAAAACACATTGTACTTTAAAAAACTCGGGAACGAAATAATAGTATTTTGGACACAAACCTAAAGAAAAGAAACAAAAGTTAATCCACTCAAAGGTGAAAAGTGCTATTTTTAAGGCAAGACAATTTCTTTTTTCCGTTTACTCCTTGTATCCAAATGCTTATTCAATTTTTAGCTCCCTTTCCTCCAAATGATGCTCTCCCGAACCTTCCATTTTGGTATCAATCAGCGAAAGTCACCCCACGCCCTGAACTGAATACAAAGAGAGGCCCCCCTATATTAAAAGATTGACTGGAGCCCTTCTTTTCTCACAAGGAATATGAGTGATAAAACACGTGATCTGTAGATGGATTGTGACCTTCTTTTACTTCATCCACCCCATTTACACAGAACCAATTGCCTTGATGGATCACTACTTCAATATTCAAAAATTCACTTTCATTCACTTATAATATATATATATATATATATATATATATATATATATATATATATATATATATATATCAGAAAGATGTGGTATTCTAAGAAGTATCGTGGTATTCTTTAAAATGGAGTTATAAAGTTCTATATTATATAAACTTTCACTATATAAACTTTTTTCTTATGAACAATTGGGTGCAATTTTTTTAATAAAAATAAGTATAACAAGGCTTATAAAAAATAAGCTAACTCTCTCTAATAAAGCCTTAGTTATATAATTAAATAATACTGAGGTCATATCAAATATATTTTCTTTTTTTTTTAACCTCTTTTGGTACAGTTTATTCGGCCTATCTTCGTCTGGGATGCATAATCAGTATATTACAGTATCCTTGTTTGAAAAATTACATGCCCGGCTGGGCATGTGATGTGTTATCTATTGTGATTGACTTCCACAATATGCGTTTGAATTTGATAATTTTATTCTCATTTTTTGAGCATACATATAAATTAACATAGAACGCTTTGCTTGTGCTATTTAAAGACAGAATCAATATAGTAAATTTTGTACTCAATTGTTTAAGAATGATTCGATCACATTTAAAAAAGAGGGAATTTATGAATTGATAGCACAATTATTGATTTAGAAATAGTGAGAGGAAAAATTTATAAGCTATTATAGAGAAAAGTTGGATCCATGTCATTCTTGATGACATGAGTCCAAAGAAAAGACGAAGTACTTGGGTTTCAGGTAATAAAGGTAGTTAAAGTATTAAACTCTACTCTTGAGAGTCACTCGATTTATACCAGGCCGTGACGTTCCCATATCCAGGCAAATCCCCATTTTGCCGCGGTTTCGCTCCATTAGACGGCCCTGCCAATTTTTCTCGATCAACCCATCGGCGAGGCCGGCGATTAAGTTTAATTCTCGTAAGTGATTTGGCACGTTTTTATTGGCTCCGCTCGTCTCGATGAGGCTATATATTAATCGAAGACGTAACCTCCGAAATAAACGCATTTATTTTCTATACGTTGAGCGTGCTTCCTATTCGCAGGCTGGAAAATGACCCCACCCCCATACCCTGCAAAAGGCGAACGATCGCTAAGCCGCCTGTAAGCCGCACATTTGTCTTGTCTAGTCTATGTTTGTCTTCGTTGAGTCTCTGCCATGCTTATGCCTGCCTATTGTTGACGGTGGTTAGGTATGGGGACCACGGGGGTGGTGGAACTAAATGAGGAGAATGAAGATGTAACTCAGGAGAGAAGATGGTGAGGATGGGAGGGTAAAAATGTACAAAATCCCTAAAAAGGAAGAGTGGGGGTGGAACAGTACTCAAAATGCGCGGAAGGAGATATTGCTGATTGATGAAAAGTAAGAACATTTGGCGGAAAATTGAGAGAGTTGAAAATGAACGAAAAGAAGAAACCTCCACAATGATGTTTAAAAAAATAATTCAAAGAGAATGGAAAAAGGGGTGACTGTGGGGGTGGTAAGAAGGGATTGACGCAAGTTGACACGCGGATTAAGTCCGAGGATGGGAAGAATAAGATTGAAGGGGGTTCACAAAAGTGGAAATGGATACGCTTTGACGAGACTTTTCTACCAATGAGTAATGTAAATGACAACTACTTTTCCATCCATGGATCAAGATTTCGATAGAAAATGCGAAAGTAAACGATATTAATCCAAAAAAGTCTTTTCGATCACCCTTAATTTAAAATAAGGTGTAACTAAAATGAAAAAATTTAACTGCTCTTCCGGAAGAAGGATTATGAGAGTTCCATTCGATTGAATGTCTAAGTGGAATCCCAATCGATTATTAGTGGCAGGCACATTTTAAATTCCATTTACATTAAAAAAAGAATTCATCCGAAGAATTTGGTAAATCATAAGAACTTTCGAATATCGGTATTTCTATTTTTGGGTTAATGATTTTACAGTAGGTACACAGAATTGCACGCAAACAATACTTCTGTATTTTACATTGTTTAATTGCCAAGTTAAGTTAGAGAAATTTTAAAGTATATAAGATATGGAAATATTTTTGTCTTAGAAATTAAATTTTACACTGGGAAAAATAGATACTCTAAATTTACGTAATTGTTCTTTGTTTTTGAAGAAACAGTTTCCAAGGAAACGCTCATAGCAAACATTTCGTAAAAATGCGGAAATTACTTTCTTCACTTGTTTGAGGATATAAATTTTGTCTAAAGCATTAAGGCTTCACATCGGTGAATACAATTGATTAAGAAATGTAACATAAAATAAAAGGAGTATGAAGAAATTTATTATTTGTCATTATTAGGATTCGAACTCAGAATTTCTTTTTGAAAAGCAAACGCTCTAAACATTTGTACCATCCGGTCATACGGGAAAAACGAATTTAAAAATCATATAAATGTTGGAGATCGCACTGATTGCACTATGACACATAGCTGAAGAAGAAGTTTCGTCAAACATTCGAGACACGCGCTTTGTCTGAAAATAGGTAATTTCATGACGAAATGGTTGTCAAAAATAACGAAATACAAGTTGAGTGTTGATGCATAACGTATTGTAATTAAAAGGATACTATCCTCATAAGTTACTCATTTTATGCAATATTATGCTATTTCTAAAACTGTTGTGAGTAAAAAAACACAGTTATTCAAAACTGTTAGATTAAATTTTACATATCACTAGGCCTTGTAGCTGATTATGAAAATGGGGTAAAATGAGGATAAAAAGAAAATTCGTACTTTCTATTTCTAATCAAAAGTGTTTATTGTGTTATAATATTTTAATATTTAAAATGGAATGCCTGCGCCGCATTGTTTAGGCTCATTAAAAATTATATAAAAATGACTATTTTTAAGAAACACTAATATATTTTTAGTATTTTTTTTTTTTTTCAGTTTTAAAATATAATCATTGTTTTTCAGCAAAATATTCTATATAGTTTAATATTAAAGCTTTCCTTTGATCTTAGTCCCACAGTGAATTGATCGTAAAAACACGGCTCCCAATAGAACACCGAAGTCAAGCATCACTGGCTGCGGTCAGTAAGCAGGTGGGTGACCACTTTGATCAGCCTGCGTAGGGACCATGGGTGGGCGTTATCGGTCCTAGCTAAACTGCTCTAACGCAAAGTGCTCGACTTCGCCCGCAGGTCGCTGGTCTATGAAAGCAGAGGAGCCATCCCCTCTGCAGAGGATGAAAATTGCGATTGCAAGTCTTCGGATCATCCTCAGGGATGTTTCCCTGACCCGCGATAATAGCCCATTATGCAGCTCTAGTGTGACGTTAATAAAGTACCTACCTTCGATCTTAAGGGAATAAAAATTGTAGCTGCAAAGCACTCTTAAAAGTACAAACTTCAAAATAAATTTGTAAAAAAAGCATGTTACCAATAATTTTTTTTTTAAATACATTTAACTTTCCTACCCAACAATTTGACAATGAAAAGCAAACATTACTTCTTTATTCACGCAGAAAATTTGAATCTACTTAATGGCTAAATTCATATCTTTTAAGCGGCGTTTAATAAGATTCTCACTGCCAACTAAATCTATGTAAACTCAAAGTGTTACGAAAGAATAATATCGTTTGAAAATAGCTATTTTTCACATTGAAATAACCAAACTGTATTCTATAATTGTGATATGCATTACCACATTTTCTGAAGAAACTCAAAATATCGTTATTGAATCATCCTTTTGCTTCACAGGTAATTTTTTGAAGCATAACATCAAAAAGTGTTTCCATTTCCTTCGTCGAATCACTTTTTAAGCGGTTTGTAAACATTGATACTGATATAAGCGGTTCACACATCCCAGTTATAGCGAAACTAATAGACGTTTCCTCACTTCTCTCTCTTATTTTTTTTTTCTATTCTTAATCTGACGCTCAGTGGTAGATTTACTTAAAAAAATTTTGCACTGCGTCGTTAAGAAAATAGCTATTTTGCTGTAAGTAAGCATTATCTAACATCAGCAATTGACATGGTGAAAGGAACTTTCTAAAATCGGGCACTAAGGTTCACTGATTATTTATCATCTAACTTTCTGCCATGAGTAAAAAAAAAAAAGAATCTCATGTTTTTTTTAATTTTTTTTTTATTAAAACGTTATTATTACAGAGAGTTTTATAATAATATTTAAGATATTATTTACTTCTTCATTTTTGCTGAATTTCAATTTGTTATTTTTATTGAAAAAGCACATTTTTTGAAATCATAAACTAATATGAAATAGTTGCGAAGTATTTGAAAGATTTTCAAAGTGATAATTCATTTTAATCCTTTTCTTAATTTTGAATTATTTAATCCTTTTCAAAGATTAAAAAAAAAATAATCAAATTTTGTTAGTTTTATGCAAATGTAATTTTCTTTCTTTTTTAAATTAAAAAAAAAAAGTCAAAGCATTTTTAGACCAATTACATTTTATAAAAATAAATACAGCTCAACAAAAAAATTAACAGGCACTGGTAGTTTTTTTTTTTTTTTTCCAAAGGAATCAAACTAAAGAAAAATCAGACGGATTTGAAATAAGCTCATAATTTTTAAAAAAGTAAACTGTTTTTAATAATTACAAACCTTGGGGCTTATAAAGCATTTCAACAAATTTAAATACTTGGATGAATATACTTTTTTGTATGCTTTGTATTAATTTTATTTCAATAAATTGAACTGGTTTTGAAGGGAACACCTCGGCTATTATACTAAATATATTATTATTATAAAGAATCTTTGATCATTGATTTAGCAAGAAGCATTTCGTGTATATCTTCATTCACAAGCCGTGGTGGCTCAAAGGATAGAGCGCTGGCCTCCAAATGAGGTAACCCGGGTTCGCATCCCAACTATGGCTGATCCATGCGAATTCCGCACCTGACTCGCACCGACCACAGTGGTGACGTAAAATATCTTCATTGGTAGATGGATCACTGTTTAGAGTTACCTCGCAGTTACGCTAACCGTGGGAGGTTTTAATAACCATGAAACGTAAATGTGGGTTAATTCCATCAAAAAGTCCTCCACAAAGGCAAATTTCTCACAATACTTGATAAAGGAGTTCCCTTGTGTTCTGGATTGGGTTCAAAATTACAAGGTTACGGAGTTGAACATTAGAAGCCGTAAGCAACAAATTAGGTCAGCTGTTCAACGACGATTATAAAATAAAATTTCACAGACTACATCAATTTTTGACTTTCATTTCTTTATTACTTCTTAGCATAAGTCCTAACTGTGCGAATTTGTCGATATCGTATCGTAATCATAAAATTTAATTCGTTTTCAAGC
This sequence comes from Parasteatoda lunata, assembly GCA_949128135.1. Lineage (NCBI taxonomy): Eukaryota > Metazoa > Arthropoda > Arachnida > Araneae > Theridiidae > Parasteatoda > Parasteatoda lunata. The sequence continues at coordinate 20,466,446 of OX421980.1, forward strand.
AAAGTTTAGCAATCGTTTAAGCACGCGGGATGCAAGCTTTATAAAATGAAAATTTTTTTCGAAGAATAAATTTCCAAAATTTTACATAGCATTAATTAGATTTTTTTTTTTAAATTTGGAAGTTTCATGTGCGGGAAAGGTGTTTTTGTTTGAAAAAGACCGATGGTGATAAATTCCAGACGAGGAGGACTAAATCTTTAAATTATCTCTTACTGAAAGCAATTAAACAAATCTAATGCTAAAAATATTCATAAAAACATTAAGATATATGATTGAAAAAAAAAACGGCTTCTTCAGAAATTTATCAAATCGTTATCCAAAAAGCAATCTTTAAAAGTTTGAGCTAAGAATAACTGTTTTACACAAAGTAAATCATAATCGAGGGGAACGCGAGGATGAACTGCATAAATAAAAATAAAAACAAAAAGTAAATAAACAAAAAAAAAAAAATGAGCTCACTTTTTCTCAACTGTTTAAAAGAAACCAAAAGAGCGCCCTTTTAACAAAGGTGGTTAGGTATAATGTAAACGAAGAGAAGCTAAAGAAGCTTTAATGCGAATTATTCAATGCAAAGTAAAAGAATTTTTCCATACAAAAGATTTTTTTACTACCTCCTTTTAAAAGCGCCACCAAAAAGAAATCTGGAGTGCAATTTATATTTCTCAATTCATTTCGCCGTCGAATTGCAAGGATTCTCCTCTCTAATTAGCACTTTTAGATTCCTTATGGTTTTATTTGAAGCTAAAAATCAGGCTAAAAAAATGACGGCATAATTGCATATTTAAAATATTCATTAGAGTGGGCATTGTCAGTTTTCTAAGTATAGAAAGAAGGGTGCATAACCGCCAAAATGAATGAAAAGAATATTTTTTTACCCCTTCTACATCTCCTTCACCTTACCTTCACCCCCTCATCGTATTTGTAAGTGAAGCCCGATGTAAATTCAATATTTAGCCGTTAGCTAGAACGAGGCTTTTTTTTTTCTCATGAAGTTTATATTGACACAATATCTGAAGAATTCGGTTTATATGAAAGGAAGGTAGATAATGTCACTCTATTGTTCTGCTAAGAAATTTAATGATTTAACCTTTTTTTCTTTCTATAACACCTTACGGAGGTAGGGGCGGGGGTGGAATCGCGCGTAAAAGAAGCGTTAGCGACTCAAATAACCATAAAACAAACAAATCTGTCAAGAAATAAGATCGTGCGATTAGAAGCGATTGGCAGTGAATAAAAGAAAGTCTCTAATAAACTGATAGAAAAGAGATGGGTTAAAAAATAAAAGTTCATACCTCGCTAAACTGATTGAATCGCGAAATATTTACATTGTGTTTCTTGTTCTTTCGTTTGTTTGTTGAAGATTCTATGTCTCAATCAATTATTTTTCTATCAAATGAAACTAATCACGAGTTCCGCCTCAAGAAAACGATGCAAAAACTTATTAAAGGTGAAAGAGAAGCTTATTAAGTAAAACTCATTTTACATCTTTTTGCCAGGGTAACTTTTTATGGAAAGTATTTAATTAGTGGAAAAGATTTCTTTGTATGCTTCAAATTACTTATGCCAATCACATGTCGGAAAAATACAGCTACTTTATGATGATATGCATCCTTTTCGAGTTTTTTTTTCAGTTTTGTTCTGTGGAATATGCTTGCAAACCCTTTTCCTTCGATGCAGGAATTTTTTAGCTATTGTTTACGCCCACGTTGTTTGCTTCTACTACCACTGTCAAATAATACATAATGAAAGACTATGTTTTATAGCATTAAGAAGAGAAAATCTGTCTAAAAGATGCTAAAGTTATTTTTTTTTTCGTATCATATAAGGAACAAAAAATGTATGAAAGAACATTGCAATTTAGAAGAATACAGCCAATATTTGAAAATCAACGTAAAAAGTGAATTAATTCTTGAAACAACTTTATTTTCATTAATTTTATGCTGTCTAGGATATTATTTAAAAAAAAACTAATTTTATTGATTGTGAAATTTTAATTTAGATGTGGAATTTAAGGAAAGAAAAAAAAAATGCATATAAAAAGTTTATTTGTTTACATTATACTTTGTAATTACATTTTTGAATGATTTTTATGGCAAAATAAATAATGAAAAAATTGAAGGAATGGAGTAGAGAAATTTTCTGATAACAGCTAATATAATAGTTAAGATACTGACCTGAATATTTTTAATATCTTATTTTCATTAAAAAAAAAAAAAAAAACATCTTTTTTTTCCTGAATTAAGAATTAAAACAGCTTTTATGCACACTTCCTTTAATTTTGACCAATGAAAATACAGCCCTGCATTCTATTTAAAAATTTAATGTTTGTCTAATAGTTAATAAATATTAAATTTATATTCAAAAAATACTATTTTCTGGAATGTAATTGAAAATCTAAATTTAACCATAATAAAACTCGACTAAATATTTTAGTGATTGTTAAAACTGTTTCAACAAAATATAAACATTTATGAACTAATTAAACAAATTGATGCGTCTCGTTTTCAAAAAACTAATAATAACAAACAAAATAAGCATAAGTTTGAAAATAATATTCGCAAACATTCAAATCAATAAAAATATGCTTGTGATTTTTAGAAAATACGAAGTACATAAAGTTAGTACGATTTTTAACCCATTTTCGACAAACTATCTCAAAAGTTTTATTAGTACTTTCTCTGTCTTTCTCTCTTAACATATATTATCATCTGACGAACAAAAGGAGTTAAATTCTAATCAGCCCCGAAGTTGTGAGATTATAATTATGATTCAATATTTGAAAAATTGATTTTCAACTATTTGGAAAATGTTACTCTCAGCGTGATTCCTAGAAATCACAGATTTAACTTGAAGAATTTAGCAATGTTGAAACTTGATAATTTTTAATTTTTTAAGTTTTTTAGGAATTCAAATTTTTTTGAAACATTTTTAATGGAAATCAAATTTTGAATTAACAATTAGAAGTAAAACTAGAAAACAAAAAAAGTGTTGTAAAATATTATTTTTATCTGAATACTTATGTATAGAGAAATTTCTAAATAATAAAATTGCAAAAATATTTTAAAGCAATATAAATTAACGTTTGAAAAACAGCACCTGCATTTTTCAGCATTCAGTATTCGAAATATACGAAATATAATCTCATTAATGATGAAATTTATATAAAAGAAAGGTCATCCTTTATATGAGGAGTGCTTTATGATTCTTGTAATTGTATCATTTAATATTTAGGTCAGTAACTAGAGAACTATTTCAAAGCCATTCAATTGATTCGCTGCAGCTCATATTAAAATATTTGGTCAGCAGTTCTGTCAGTTTGTTAGTGTAACTATGAACCTAATTAAAATAGATTTGAAGTATAAGTCGCAATCACACTTACAAAGTGAACAATATAGTTATTTCAAAAAATGAAATATTGTATGATAAATATTTGTTTATTGCGTAAACTAATTTAATTGCATTCTCATTTTGTTTTAAACTATCATTTTGTGTTAGACTTTTTTAGCCAAATTTTAGATCGATTACAGTACCTAATAAAGTTATGCAACTTAATTCTCCTCTCCAAAAATTTATTTATTTTTATTAAAAAAACTAAAATTGATAAACTAAGAAAATAGAAAAATTAAAATTTAATATTTGTTTCTTTCTGTAATAATTGAAATAAAATTACATCTATTTTGTTTGAAATTTTGAATTATTAGGTTTCTGAACAACATAATACTCCTCGTTTCTGACAAACTTGTTTGAGAGGACCTTTTTTAAACCACCAAAGACCTAAACCAATAATTTGAATAATCTTCAAGCATATTTTAGTTGCATCAATATATAAAGCCAAGGAATCGGAAATTAAATATTGTAAACTAAATATTGTATATATTAAATATTAAATATTGTATTAAATATATATAATATTGTAAATATTAAATATTGTATTAAATATGTATAATATTGTAAATATTAAATATTGTATTAACATTGTAAATACATAAATTATAAACATATATTTTTATAGTTTTAACTTTTAAAACTAAGTCTTAAAAAAAAAAAAAAAAAAAAAAAAAACTACGTGTCTAACGACGTTTTGTAATGAATAAAGTAGATTACTTTATTCATTACAGTTACTTTTGTTTCTCACTATTTTATTTAATCATTTTCATTTCTTATTACATTTTACCACTATTTTCATTTCACACCATTATTTTCGTTGCATACATTAGAACGTTATTTTACTTAAGTTAATTTACATTGAATCGAAGCATATATATAAAATTTTTAGATTGTATTGCGTCGCAATAAGTGAATAAAATTCAAAATAAAATTTAAATTTTAGATTTTGAGTTACATCACATATGATTTGTTTAAGAGAATTATTCCTTTAAATTTTAAAACAGAATTTTTAATTTAGTAGAAATAGTTTAAGTCATCAAATACTTATTCACCAACTTACTATCATATAATATTTTTAGTGCCGAGTATATCGACATTTTGCTAAAAAAAGTATTAAAGTGTAAAACTTTTTAGGAAAATAATTTAGAAATAAATTAAAAAATAATTATTATTTGCTTTGCTGAAAAAAGTATTAATCGTTGAACTTGGTTCTAACTTACGAGAATTTTAACAGTTATCTAGAATCAATCCCTCATCTCAAAAGGTTGGAAAACATAATGCCAATTTTTTTTTCTCCATGTGATTCGTTATTAACTTTACGGTAGTAATAAACATTAATTCTTCAAAAGGAACTGAAATTACAAAAATGAGACCCCCTCCCTTCTCGCTTGCGGGAGGAAAAAAATTGCAATTTCAGTAAATGTTTGCTAAAGTACTCTGAAACTGAAGAGACCCGGAAATAACGAATGCAATCATTGCGTAAATTATCGCATGTTCTAAAATTGTATTTCTAATTTGCATATGTATAACGTGTTTTAGTTGAGTTTAATGATAATCTTTTTTTTTTTTTCATTTCGAAGCTGGGAAAAATAATTATAAACATTAGTAACATCATTTCAAACCCTATAATTACTCCTTTAATTTTTATTGTCCTTGTTTTGCGATTTCGTGGATCTAAAAACGGAAATAAAATTTTCTTTTAGTAGAGAGTAAAATTTGATAATCTTTCGTGGTTATTTAGAGTTTCATTTGCACGTGAAGGCCCTCCCATTTCTTTGGGCCCCCTACCACCAGAACATTAAAAACAATAAATTTGAAAAAAAGTAAATGAAAAAAATCACTTATTTGAATCACAATATATTTTGCAAAAGGAAAAATGTTTTTTTTTAAATATCGCATGTAGTGAAAAACACTGCAATGGCGCATTTTGTCATTTTTTTCCCTCACTAAAATGGTAGAAGAGAAATTTTATAATTTTGTAGAGCGTTTTATTTGCATACAAAATACCACAGTTTCTGTGAAGTCCAATAAAATAAAATTTCAACGCTGCAATAAACAAAGAAATTAAAATAAACAAGAAAAGCTGGTAAGAAAACCTAATTTGTTCAGAACATTAAGCGAGTATAATTTAGTCGTTTGGTTTCAATGCTACATCATACAAATTTTATACCCATAGTCAAAAAATGTCCCATATAGTCATTTAAATTTAGATAACAGAGAACAGCTTTTTATTTTTAGTTTAAGAACATCTTTTGATTGTTTATTTATTACTTTTTAAGAACTAAAGTAATTTAAAATATTTTTGATGTGTAAAAACAGTATGGTTTCAATGCAAGTTAAAAAATTGAGTTTGATTGAATTGATTTATTTGGTATAATTTTTGATTGATTGAATTGATACAATTTTTGATTCATAGTTTTAGAAGAAAAGGCTTATTTTATAGTTGAATTGCATTTCATCAAATAATAATAATTAAATGACTACCTAAAATATGCTAAAACTTATGTTTACACATACATATATGTTTTAACATTAGTTTATATATGTAATATTTTGCTTATATACATATATCTATCTATCTATATATATATATATATATATATATATATATATATATATATATATATATATATATATATATATATATATATATATATATTATATATTCTATTCCTTTTGAATTTGATGTCACTTAACATACTTAAAGGTTACAAATAAAATGTTACAAATAAATTATATCTAACTAAATATTTTTTAAAGGTAACAGTATAAAAATAGTAGCTATAGAATATCACATAATACTTTTAATAGCACCATTGAAATAAAATATATATAAACGATTAATCTGCATAGAAAGAGCAATAGCTTTTTTTATTTATTTATTTATTGAGTAAAAGGTACGATAACAAAAATGCACGGTATTGAAAATGGCAGTCTTTATCAATCATTTTAACCGGTGTGTCGTTATAAGCATACTTAATGGTTCGAGTGTTCGAGACAAAGCGTAACAGTAAGAAATTCAGCATATTAGTAACAAGAAAAAGATAATATTTTTAATAAAAACATTGAAATACATGAAAAAAAAGCCCTATAAATGATTTAATTGCATAAAAAATGAATTAATTTTTTGCTTTCTGGTAAATCAAAATTGTTATCATAAAAAAACGACGAAAAAAAGGCATTGAAAAGGAAATTTTTCTCATTCTTTTATGTTTTAAAGTTACACGAGTAAGGTAAAATGAAAGTCCAAGATCGAGTAACATAATCGGGATTGACAAGCATTCTGAAAGTAGTGTTCAAAATAATAAAGGTAAGAAAAAATTGAATAAAATACAGTTGAGGTTCAGTGTTTGGCTCTGTCATTTTGTTGATGGAGTGGGAAATGAACGATTTAATAGAAGCATGCATCAGCAATAACAATCGATTATATGTCCTTTTTATATGAACGTTTTATGCAAGGAGCTTCGAAAAAACCTTCTAGCAAGCTAAAATTTATTTTGAAAAAAAAAAAAAACTTATTCAATGTAACTTTTTTTTCCTCTTTTATAATTGTTATTTTTATTTATTTATTCATTTTTTGGGCTTCAGTATTTATTTTTTATTGTGAACTATAATTAATAAACACATTTGATTAAATAGTTCAGGTTAAAGATGAGATGGATAATTCAAATCTTAGGAATCTATATGTACAAAAAGGTTAAAAAGATTATTTAATCTATCAAAAGTTTTAGACAATGACTAATTATTAGAATACATATATTTATATACACAGTTTATTTTCAAATACACAGCTTATTTTCAAAAAGTGAGAGAATTTTTTTTTTGTTTATTTAATAAATCCATAATCTATACTTAATAAAAGAAATAGATCCATATTTACTTAAAAACTGCTAGATTTCAAAGATAAATTCACTAGTAGTGTCTTATTAAGAAAAAAATAAACCATTACACATAATATATAAACTTTTTTTCTCTAATTCCAATGTCCTTCATTCCACTACAAACTATACTTTCATTCCGCTTGAATGTTTCATTATAAAAGTTTATAAAAGTATAATTTGTAGTTGAAGTTCCTCTCTATATTTTATTGAGGTATGCTAGTCATAAATTCATATTAGTTTAATATTACACGCTTTAAAAAGTGAAGTCACAAAAATTTTCTTATCATTTAGAAGAAAAAAAATTATTACGCAAAATATCTTTTTTTCTTCTTTTTATTCCACTGTCTTTAATCCCAATGCAAACTATTTTATCATTCCACTTGAATGTTTCAGTATAAAAAACTTAAAAATATATAATTTGTAGTTGAATGTTTCCCTTCTATATTTTATGGAGATATTCCAGTTATAAATTCTTATTAATTTAAAAATTCTCAATTTGAAAAATGAAGTCACAAATAGTTTCTTATAATTTAGAAAAAAAAGAAAAATATTGCGCAAAATATCTTTTTCCCCCCTTCTTTTTATTCTACTGTCCTTAATCCCAATAGAAAACTATTTTTTCATTCCACTTGAATGTTTCAGTACAAAGAATTTATAAAAATATAATTTGCAGTTGAATGTTTCTCCTCTATGTTTTATTGAGATATTCTAGTCATAAATCCATATTAATTTAAAATTGCTCGACTTAAAAGTGAAGTCACAAATAATTTCTCATCATTTTGAAGAAAAAAAAAGTATTACGCATAATATTTTTTTCTTATTCCATTGTTCTACATCTTAATACCAACTATTTTTTTTCATTCCACTTGCAATTGAATTCGCAATGAAATCTTATTAATCATCAACATTTTGTGGTGTCTCATTTAGAAAAGACATAGAAACGCGTAAAGAGAAAGAGGAAATAATTCTCACAATCATAGGGGAGTATAAAAAAAAAATTGGAATAAAATAAAAGGGATCCATTTGAACAAAGAACGTTAGCCCCATTGGGGGAAAGGTGGGGGAGGTTAATCGAAGCCGCGTCCGAGAAATGCTTCTATTGAAGGCAAAAGAAAGCTCCCTCTCATTGTTGGAAGGGTGGAGAGGAGGGCGGATTGCAACAATGGGTTATCATTGCACGTGCCAGATAAAATGACTCCAACGCTGTTGGTCGCCTAATGTAGAAAACACTGGTTTGCACTCATCTTTTTAAGGGGGGACGCCTCAATTTTTAAGTAGCTTGCCAATACGCAATCATGGAAAACATACATTTTTCACGTGCAAAATGGTGATCGTCAAAAAAAGGGGGAGAAAAAAAATTTTCTCCTGTAAAAAGGAGAAACTACTTTTCTCGCGTTCATGATACTTTGATTCCCCTTCTCCTTCACTCCCTTTAATGTTTTTGTAAGTTTGTTTTCTCTTGTGTCAATCGTTTTTAGGTCAGTTTTCTTGCAGCCTTTCAGCAGATTAAAAAGTTTTCTCTTTAACGTATTATTGCCAAGAGTTACTCTTTGCAGCTAGAAAGTTTATTTTCTCCTTTTGTTGGCAAACGATGACGTAGAAATTTGAAGCTAATGCTCACCCCCACTCTCTTCACCCATTTTCAATTTTAAAGTAGTTTCACGTCTTTCCCTGACATTTTTGGCCGGCTTCAAAACAAACACAACTTTTGCTTCCTCGACCACCCCCTTACCAATCCCTCATTTCTTTGGAAGCCATTTTCTTCAAGTGTTTCTCAAAGTGGGACCATTGTGGGCTATGGGTGATGAATTTGAGTCCTCTACTTTTTGAACGACAATTGAGAAAACTGTTTCGTGATGGAAGTCAGAAATGTGCAACACTTATCATTATTACAACTGCTGTTATCATTATTACCTCGAGAAAAAGTATTTTTACTTTTTTATTAGCTTACTCTTAAAGTTGGAAATAATACCATACTCATATAATTGCCTTGTAGTTCACTTCCTAAGAGATATCAATAATCTAAATTTTAAAAAAAGTAAAGAACATACGAAAAATGTGAAAACGTAGCCTTAATTTAAGATTTTTCTTTTTTAGAAAAAAATTAGTTACTACATTTTATGCAGATAACAAAATATTGCTTTAAAAATAATTATTAACAACAAAGCTGTTATAATATTTAGTATATCTTAATTTAAGTGAGTAAATAAATAAAGCTTAAAATTGAAATAAAAAAAATAAAAAAAATAATGCCAGAAATTCTCTATTTTAAAACAAGCTTTTTTTTTTCTTTTTAAAGTCAATTCAATCAAAATTAAGTAATCTGAATTGCTTTGAGAGAAAAGAAATTATGATTACATATTTTATAATTTGAGCAAATTTTAACGTTATATTTAATTTATTTTGGTAATAAAATATATTTATGATAGTCTGAATTTATCAAAGGTACAGAAAGAAACAAAAAACACAGATTCTTTTAAACATTTGATTTATAAATATTTTTAAACCCTACAGAAATTTTTCAAGCAGTCGAAAAAAATCCATCTATGGTTACAGAAAATAAATTACAATCCTGGGTTTAATAGGATTACATTTGGAGCTCATTGTTAAAACGATATAATTACAATAATACTAATATAACTATATAATCAGTATTAGAAACAATGTAATTAAAAAAAAACTAAATTAATACTTCCTTAATACTTCCTTATACTAAAATATACCCACGCAAATAATAATAAATTTAGCATTTATCATGACATTTATTGAAAATCTTTTAATTAACAAATTAACTTTAAAAAACATGAAATTATTTTTTAAAAGGGGCTAACAAATATTAATAAATTAAGATTAGATTTTAAAGCTTTCTGAACGCTTAAAATATGTTTTTAAATAATATGGATAATTACCCGTTTTTAATTAAAGAATGAGTTTATTTATTGTTCAATTAATAACAGCCATTGAATAAAATTTTAATAACATGCTTTCGGCATATGTCAAATGTTTAAAAAACAATTTATAATAATTTTAAATTAAATAAATTAAACTGAGTTATGGAAGAAGCTGCAAATATAATAAATTCTATTTCTTTTTATTATTGATAAGTGCAAGGAAAAGAATTCAGCCTATCTATATTTTTCTTATTTATTTTTAAATAATTCTCTGGATGCCAAAAGAAAACGATAAATATTCTTTTTTATTTATCAGAGACGTCCCTTTCGTTCGAATCTTAATTTAACCAAGAATTAGAAGAATGACACTTACTCTGAATCTATGCTGTAATCTTTCATTTCATTTGAATGAACTTTTTATGAGCATTTTTTTTAATTAAATAACAAAGTCGGTGATTTCATTTTTGGTGGTATTTTTCGAAGCACTTCATTATTTGGCTAGATAAAACTACTCAACTCCAGTCACATTTTTCGAAAGGGCATATTTTCGGTATCAGTTTATCTAATTGGCATTTTTTTTTTCAACGAAAACATTTTTTAAGATAAAAAAAAGCAACAACTTTTTGCCATTAAATAAAAGAAATCATTCAAATTAATTACTTTTATGGATCTTAATTTCTATTTTTAATTTTAGTTTAAGTTTAAAATGAAATTTAATAAAATATTCTACACTCAATACGAATTTATAATGGGTTTATGTGGATATATACGAATGTTAACGTTTATAAGAATATTTATGCACAAATGTTAAACTAAATACCAATAAAGTTGAAAAATGTTTAAAACACTTTAAAGATTTTAATTATAACTTTCCACTTTACTGAATAATTCTAAAATATTTTTTAATTAAACATTACAATAAATTTTCTTGGAGAATAAAATTTGAAAAAAGCAAAGAAATAATTAAAATATACGAAGTTTAAAAAGTTACAAATTTCAATTTTTATTATTATTATTATTGTATATTAATACTTTATAATATTTTAACTATAGTAAAAAAAGGTTTTAATTATAGTAAAAGTTATTTTTAACGTGTATGTTATAATTGTCTGGTCTTAGCTGTGTGTTTTAGAAATAGGAAAAAACAAACAAACTTATTTTTTCTATATTTCCTGCTTAGAGCTCTGAATTTCTGCGTCTGCCAGTATCCTGAGTATGGTATGATATGATTATAAGAAGAGTGATAGTGCTAAATGTATTTAAACATTTTTGTGATTTCTTTCTTATTTAAAGTAAAAGTGTTTTTTTAATTGTTTCAAATACATGAAACTTGTAAAATATTTTTCCTATTTTTGTTTTCAAATGAACAAATATAAGTGATTTAATTCGCTAATGTATACTCAGAAAAGGTCTTAATAAGATGAAAAATGAAATAATTAGCTTTGGAAGTTTTGCGATGAAATTGTTTAAAATCTCAATTGTTCAGAATGTAGAAATATGCTCTTACATTCTGAATAATTTCATCAGAATTTTGAATCCATCACTCCATGCATTCTTCATAAATAAAGATTAGTAAACGGTAATTATATTATCTTTAAATCGTAATGAAAAGCTAAATTTTACGCTCATTCAATAATGTTTTTTGATGTATAATAATAAAAAGAAGTGGAAAAATAAGCTAATAAAATGTTTTAAATCTTAATATTTTAGATTATAGTAATATGGATATAACATGCTTTTGGTAACTATTGTTCTCCAAAAATTAATATAGACTAGTAAAGCTGAAATTTTATTTTTAATTTGCATTAAAAAACATATTAGCCCATCCAATAGTTATTTAAGCACTATAATAATAAAAACTCTAAAAGAGGTTAAAACAAATTTTAAACCTCAATGGGTTTTGCAACATATAGATTCAAAAAGTAAACGTTGATTAATAAAGCTGCAATTCTATTTTTAATTTGTACTAAAAAACTTAATTTACCGTCCTTCCAATAATACTTTACATAATACAATAATAAAAAGTACAGGAATGAGAACACTAGAATATACTTTTCTTTCTCTTTTTACATCCGGCTAATAAAAAATAAACATATGAAAAATACTAAATCTGTTGTCACATTTTGAAGTACTTCCTTAGAGGATTTCCTGACAAAAGTTTATATATACAAAATATATTTTAACACCATCCATATCTGTATTAAAATGCATACAATAAAAAAGATACAATGTTGCATTTAATTTGTATAAAGGAAATTAATGGTGGAAATATTTCACGCCTCAAATGTATGAAATGTTTAAACACCAGTTTAGTTTTTCAATCTAAACTTTCACCTTTTTGTTATAGGGTTTCTACACTTTGTTGCACGTTAAAATGAAACATAGAAATGTATTTAATATTTTGAAAAGATTCTTTCTGAAGCGTATCTTTCCGTTTTCGCAACTCTCGCTATTATCATTATTCAGATATCAGTGTATAAAATGAACTTAGATTGGCAAAAAGATATCTAATATTTTCGTTAATTTTATTTTTTCTTAAATTTGTTGAACACTTTGATTATGAAAATTTTTGGATTTCATTACAAAAAAAATAAATAAATATAAAAATTATGACTTCCATTAAAATTAAAATCCAGTTAAAGTTACATTTTTAATTCTGGAGATGAAATATTTTACATTTTTTAAGGAATTCAAACTACTTTTAGTGTTTATTTAATATTGGTGAATTAGAATTATTAATTTTGAAATTTTAAGATTTAAAGTAGACCGTCTTCCCCAAACAAATATTTTTTGTGAATAAAGGAATTGACACAACATTTATTTTTTTTCTTTTTTTGAAATTGGAATGTTTTAAAAAGAATTTTTCTGTTTTTAATTCCTTTTTAATACCATACATGTTTTTAATACTATACTGTAATTATTAATATTAAACGAACCATTAATTCGACATTGTAATCATTATTATTAAATGAACCATAAATACTATATTTTAATTATGATTAAAAAAAAAAAATAGATGGAACATTTATTATCTTTTGGTTTTCTCATCAGACTAAATAATTTAGCGAAAATTGCACTTTTAGAAAAAATAAAAATGTGTAGAATTTTACTTCTAACAATCTAAAACTTTTACAATCTAATCATTTTAAAAATGGGAGAAAGTTGAAAATTAGCAGGATATATAATAAAAATAACTTTAAAAAGTTTCATCTATGTCTACAACACTAACGAATTTAGTTGATCATTAAATATGAAAACTGCAAACTATACTGTTACATTTAGTTGTAGGAAAGCAATCTTTTTGAATGATTTAGAACTATACAAGGTCTTCTGTAATCACTGACATTACTGCATATTTTTAGAATCTTTGTCAAGTATAAAAATTAAAAACGCATGCACATTAGAGGTATTAAATCAATATCTAAATCCAACAGATTTATAACGAGGAATGCAAGATTAAAAACAGCATAACATAAATGATTGTCGGAGATCTAAAGGAGGTGAAAAATTGCTATTAGAAACACTTTTAAGTTTCATTAGACAATCAAACTTGATTTGATATATTTAATCCAATCTTTCTCAATTTTTATCTTTACACTTTTAAATAATTTTTTCCTCTGCAAAACGTAGCCTTGTCTACAAGTACCTTATACAAAAGAGAAAAAAAAAAGTATAAAAATTAAATCCTTCTTAAAATAAACCTACCAAGTGCTAAGCTTCCATTAGTAGAAAATATTAAGAATTATTTAAACAATTAATCATTCATACCCAGAAATTTTCCTGATATTTCAATATATGGTTAATAATTATCTATACACTAAGTAGGTCGAATGAAGACTGTATTTTTAGATACATAATTCCACTTGTAACTCAGCCGACTGTTGTGCAATCTGATTTATTTTTAGAAATGCATTTTCTCTTCTTACAAATTGTCTCAGTAGAACTGTCCCCCCCCCCCTTTGCTTGATCCTTTATTCTTTCCTAATATTCTACAATGAACGGGGATGGCAGGTTAATGACCTTCAAAATATTTGACAATGAATCCTGAAAGTATTGTCACCCTATTATTTTTTATATAAAACAGCTTTTGTATCTTAAAAAAGGGTTATATATAAAGTCTTATTTTCTTTTTATTGGAATACAACTTTATGTTTTTTACCTAACTTTAACTTTTAATATTTAATATGTACTAATTTTTTAAAATAATTGTTTAAAATACCGATTCAACTATGACTTTTTTTCAGAAGTTTTCATTCAAAGTATTATTTCGTTTCACTAAAATAAAACAAAAATATTTTTTATTTTTATTTTATAACTTTATAAATAAGATTTTAATGGTTAAAATACTTATAAAAAATGCGTTTCTAAAAAGAAAAATGGAAGCATTTTTATGTTTTAATGCTTCACAAATTAGTAATTTTTAAAAAGTATAATTAGCGTATGCCAGCCAGTCAATTTTATTCTGACAGTACGCGTTTACAGCATCCAGACACAAACATTTTTGTGAAAATTTTTTTGACCACAGTGAAACACTCATTACAAGCATTTTGATATATTTTCCTTAATATCACATAAAATTGTTTCTTCAGGAGCCACAACTTTATTTCCTTTTCTCATTTTATGTAAGGATGGTATCAATCATCAAAATCGTTTTCTTACATAAATAGAGAATCGCGAGTAAATTTCTTCCAATTTGGAAGAAAATTGATTGTAACGAGGGTTATTTCCCGCCTTCTTCGAAATCTGCTTAGCACTAAAAAATACATAATAAAATGAAAGAAGATGCCCCCCTACAATTCCTTCATAAATCTTGAATGATTGTAAACGTCCAATGGATGATATTTGTCGAAACTGATGAGTTCCATCAACAGATCTGCATCGTTGCGGATATAACAAGATGAAGAATAGCTTTTTTACTACCTAGACATTGCTATTGGTTCTGACATTATAGCTGCACCCAGATATTTGGCTATATTATAGCCTATAGTTTATGAGCAGTTAAGGTATGTCATATTGTAACTCCTCTTCTTTGAAGGTTGACTTGAGTAACTTTATTGAGGGAGATAAAATATTGTTTTTCTTTGGGTCAGAAAATTTTCGATTTCGTTTAACATGAATTTATGAGCTCCGGAAATCTATTAGATTAGAATGTATAAGTTTTTTTTTTCCGTGGAGTTCTTAAATTTCTGTCATGTGTACTAAAAGCATATAATGTGCGAGTTAAAATTTGATCTCGGTATTAGGTATGTAATTCAACAAACATCTTGGTTAATAATAAAGATAAAAGAAATTAAACAAATGAATTTGTTCAAGGGTTTACTATGTATATTCGTATTGAAATCAAGTATAACTTAGGAATTGTTTCTTTCTTACTAAAAGAAATAGAATAAGAAATATGGTTAAGAGGCTGATTTTTCGCTTTCAGAATGTTTTTCAGCAAATTATGTGTTGTTTTCACAACTGCTGTGAGTTTGTAACAGTTATTCATGATTCTTAGGTCAACTTTAGCCTTTTTTCAGCCAGCGCCCTCTATTGCCAATTCTGAAAAATGACACAAAACGTAAATCTGAGAAAGATCACTGTTTTGTGAAAATAAAAAGCGTTTGTGATCTAATTTTTTTAATATTAAAAAAGTTACTTCACTGCTTTACCTGGATTTATGAAAATTTGCAAAAATTGAAAGAATTACGCATTGTTTTTTTTAATTTATTATTATTTTTTTTTTATGAATATCATCTAGGTTGAAAAATCTTGCTAAATTGGCGATTTTTAAAAAAATTGATCAACTTTAAAATATTTATATTTTTAGTTTGTTCTAAAGCTCAAACGCTTTTTAATGACAAGTTGGTGCTTAAAATTTAAAGTTATAGAATTGCCTCAAGTATAAGGTAATGAGACTGAGACTTTTTTTATATACCTTTGTGAAGGACATCGATTAAATCCCCCCAAGTATGATATGAACATGCCTTTAGAAATAATCAAAACTTACACCAGTAATAATAACTAGAATAAGTAATTTCACTGCGTCCATGCTTTGTTCCAATAATTTAAAGTAGTAGTTGTCTCCGATTGTTAAAGTAGAGGAAAATATTGATTAATATCCTGCATGAAAATATCTTAACGAGCTCAACTTTTGTACAACTTATGAATTGCAGTTAATAATATTATTTCCTAAGCATCTTAATATAGCTTAATTTTTCATCAACAAAAGTTTAAAATTAAAAAATAGTGAACAACACCGAAACCATGTCACTTGAAAAACAGTTTCCTAATGAAAGGTTATTTCCCCTTACTTTAAAGTATTATTTTTGAACAAATTGCAATCCGTTTAAAACAATTCAAAATTGAAGTATTTTATCCAAAATGCAATGCCTTTTAAAGATAGTTGTAAAATTTTTCATTTTTCGCATTCATTTTTAGAATATTTGTAAAGAATCGTTCAGAAATACATTTGAATAAAAGAAAGAAAAAAAACATTATTTATTCACCATTTGAGGACCCTTTTATTATGGATTTTTATCTATGATGAAAAGTGATAATGCAAAAATGGTGTAAGTTTGAGTGACATATGGCAGGTGCGAAGGCCATCTCGACTAGTGACACGACCGAAGGTCAGGAGTGGCGTTCCAACGCCGCTGAAGCGTGATATTAGTGCTGTCGAGGGATGTGACAGGGGGTAACCTCCAGCCCTCTTTTCCTCCCCCTTATCTTCCGGGATGAAAATCCCTGCCGAAGCGAAAAAATAAATAGCCCCGCGTCTCCAGCCATAAACAGGGGTGAATCCTAATCCCTGGATGCGCACCGACCCCTAGGTCCCAGAGTCAATGTTTTATGGTCATTTGAGCCCGTAGGGTAATAGCAATGGATTTTTTTATTTTTGTATTCCACTGTTGTTGGAGAAACCATTTATAACTTCATCTTTTGAGTGGATCCTAGAGTGAAAAAATATTTACTGATCTTGCTTTTCACTTAGATTGTTATTATTCGGTATACAGTGTTTTTTTTCTTTATATAGAAAGAACGATGGTGCAAATGATTGTTATATAAAACATATCGATACTCCTACATACTTATTTAATTAATACATTAATGAAATATTTAGCGTGAAATATGCTGAAACGATAATTACAGAAAATACGATGCTTAGAAAGATTATTGTAGTAAAGATGACGATGATATGGTTAAAAATCACAGTTGATTGCATTTCTAAATTTTTATTTGATTTCTAAAGTAAATAAATAATTCATATAAACTAAAAGTTTTATTTGTTTTTTCAGAATAGTAAATAGGATAATTAATTGCATCGGATTTTATCGAAGAATAGTGCAGTAACTTTTAATTGGATAAAGATAAATAAAAAAATTCTGAAAATGCAATTTTTGGGGAGAGTGATAATTTCAAGATACAGTTAATCTAATTTTTTCAACGTCTTACTGTTACTTCAACGCATAAAACTGCAAATGTAATGTTTCATCATATGTGCAGTCTAATGATTAAAAGTGGACACATATGGTTTCCTTCAAATTATCTTTAATTTTAACTATAATTTTAACTATAATTACACTAATTTTAACTATAATTAAATTTTGAAAAAATTAACAGAGCATAATGCTTGAAGATAATTTTAATAATTTTTTTGCCAATTTGTATGCAAATTTAAACAGTTCTTATTTGGAATCGATCTTTTACAGGCCTTTTCTTTTTGTTTTCTTTTTTACTTGACAGTAACAACAGACAGTAAAAAAGTGAATTTCAACCGTTTAATGGATTTTAATAACATTATTTTGTAAATAATTCAATTTTTTGTCTTTAATATTTTTTCTTAATGAATCATATTTTTTATTATTTTTAGGATATATTTTCTAAAGAAGAGAGAATCATTAAACTATATCATTTATTTATCAAGTCCAACAGACAACGACAATAGAAGGCACGTTGAATACTCATATGTACAAATAATTAATCGATATATGAATCCACGCAATATTTTCAAACCTTTAAGACAGCATAAATTACCTAATTTTTAGTAACTATTTCCTACAAGTAATCGAAAAATAAGACAAAGAATAAGCGTAATTAAAATAACATTTGAACCGGAATTTCGTAGAAAGAGTTGATTTAATATGACAAAGAAATCAATATCTAAAACGAAAGTATTTGATGAAATAAATTATGTTATAACTAACTTAGATATTTTAAAACGAAAGCCTAATAAATCATAAAAATCATCGATATCAAGCTTAATCTGTGAGTTATATTCATTCTTTTGGTTTACAAAATATCGCTTAAAAGATTTTCATTATTACTTTTTAAGCGTTAATCGATCCAATTTTCTAAAAATGAAACGATATATTTCATTAATGAAAACGTTTAAAAATAACGTCATTTGTGTGAACTTTTTAAAATATGTTTAAGTATCTGACTTGCGAAACAATCTCACAAACGAAAGTATGAAAATCGGTTATCATGTAAATAGTAGTAAATGTAAATACTAAGTTTTTGAACAAAGAACTTCAATACCAACAAATTACCAAACTCACAGATAAATCGGCTCAACTTTGAACCAAAGTTTAAAATTGAATCCGGTTTTCGTTCGAATTGAATCATAATACTGTGTAATCAAGTGTAATGAATGGTTCAACTTAGCCTAGCGCCATATTATGACTGCTGCAAATTTGAGCGATGGTATTTGCTCTCTAAAATTTCTAACGTCATGTTATTTTTAAAGTTTGATAGCAGTCGATACTACGTCCAACAAAAAAGCATATGAAACATCCGTAACGCAACATGATTCAACATTTTAAAATGTGTATGATGGACATAAATGAATTTGTTTTTCGTTTTAATAGTTTAAACTAAAATAAATATGTTTTTTGAGTAATTCATTAAGTTTGGTCCAGCTAATCTGTTTAAATTAATTCCAAACTCGCCTGAGGTAATGTTTATGTCTAATAGCATTTGATACTTCGACCGATAAAACATTTGATTCATGGATAGCTCAAATATATTTAACATTTTGATTAAAAATACGTAAAATGGAGATAACCTTTTCTTTTAAATCGTTTAAGCTAAATAATGCGTGAATACATTTTGCTAAAATAATCCATTACCGTTGGTCTAGTCAATTCGTTTAAATCAATTCCAAACTCTCTTGCCGCCTCACCAAAATGATTGCAATATGATAGACTATATCGCTGTCGAAGCAATGTTTGCTTTCAGAATGGACAGGGTGGATGTGTGAATCGGAGGATCGAACCTCACACCTGAGACATGAGGTATTAGTCATTGGCTTGGCTTCATTTCCATAGAATGGCACCAACAGAGGCAATTACTTTACCGGCTTGTGTACCCACAGACACCGAATCTTGCCTAAGCCGTATTAATACGTGCCTCTACTTGTCATCTTAGAGAGGAGAGCCCCGAGGGTCATATGTTAGGGTGATCCCCTGCCCTCGACTGACGTATATTTGTCTCCAGGGGAGAGGTTCATGTGCCTGTGTATACAAGTAATACGGGTTAGTAGCCATCATTCCAATATTACAGTTGAGGTAATCTTCAGTTCCTGGGCTCATTCAAAGCTCATTGGGAAGGGAAGCTTTCGCTCTATTAATGTGAGGATCCCTCACTCAATTCTCTGAAATTTTTATGTTTCTTCTTCACTTAAGAGATATTTGTTCTATCACCTTTATTATACTTACGATATATTGAAGTTCTCAGTTTTATTAAATTAAATAATATGCAAAATTTTGTTTTTCATTGTTAACTCTTTTGGTCTTAATCCCACCAATTATGTCCTAAATTAGGTTAAAATTCAATATCATTATAAAATATCTTTCTAGTAAAGTTTTTAATTTTTTTTAAGCACAATTCAACGCAAAATGTGTTTAATATATTAAAAAGGCGTGGGGAATGAAACTTGATGGGAAAACAAGAGTAAAAAGGAAAGAAAATTAAACTTTGGTTGAAGGAAAAGAGTGTTTGACTCTAAGTAGTATGCGTTAATATGAAAGAAAAATTTAAATATTTGACAAGAATTTTCATTATATGTTTTATAGATTCATACGAACAAGAATTTATACCATTTAGTATAAAAATAAATATATCTCACGTAAATAATTTGCAATGAAACATTATTTTATCTTATCTCTCATACGTAGTTATTCTTTCATATGCCCTTGATGTGAAAATCTAAAAGGTTGTAGGAGATCATTCTTAGTAGTTAATATAACTTTCGAGTTTCCAGCCAGGATGATTAGTTTGTAGAGAAAGTAAAAGCTCTTCTCGATTGATAATAATTTTGGGGTTTTATTCACGGCATTGTTATATTTTAACAACAACAAATTAGTGACCTGGTTGCGCACATATAGAACAACTCAATACTGTCTCACAATATTTCTCCTTCACATCCGACTCACTCAGCGAGAAATCCGATTGAATTGATTCTATTCTTTGGAACGGAGGATTGTTGCCAAAGCATCACTAAACATTCAAGTCTCTCTAGGCTCAGCGATCACTTTAGCCGAGAAATATAAGGCACTTCTCTATAGACTGGCAGTTTTGGATTTCGTCACCAACGTCACAACATACATACAACTTAAATTCAGAAAAAAAAGAACATGAGTAAATATTTTATGAAGATTTTTTAGTTTCTAAATTGTTCTTGTATATCTTGTTTTAGCTTATTTTAATGCCATTAGGATTTTTACAAAATGTAAGCAAAACAGAACATTAGGAATTTTTTTACGTAAGGTATATTTTTCTTTGAGCACAAGACATGCCATATACATTAACTTAGTAATTTATTGAAAAAAATAAATATATATTTTGTAGTTTTGTTGAAAATATAAATAAACAGTCTACCGAAAGGAAAAATCAAATAAGCATATTATTTTAAATTTTTGGACCTTATTTTACATGTTTTTGATAACTTTGAGTGCTTTTGTTTTATTTAACTTGCTATTTACTCGCAGCATTAAGTAAGACAATTCATAACAAGCACAAATTTTCTTATTTTAAAATAAGGAGTAAAAACAATTCATTTCATCTTATAATTATAACTATTCTTAATTCCATATCCATAACAAACTTTCCATATAAATACATTCATAAACCAGAAGTTCCATTCAATGCTCAATTCACACAACGATCTTCTAAAGCTTTTCTCTCTCCCCTACCAAACATTTATACTATATTCTCTCTTAGACTGAAAGTGTAAAGCCATATTATTTCAGTTGAGTGGTTCTTTCGATTTCGTTGTATGATCTTGCATATAGAATAAAACCACAAAGTGGACCACAGTACAAAAATACTCCTAAAGCTGATGAGGCACCGAAAAACGCTATTCAAATCAACACAAAGAAGACTCAGTTGCAGTTAAGAGAGCTCCAACTTTTATCCTTATGTCAAATGTTGGGGGAAAGATGCTTGCGAGTTAATCCTCTTCCCCGATTTCAAATTCTGTATAGAACGCCCAAACCTAAACAACAATCGACAACCTATGGTTTTTCGTGTTTATATCTACACTTCAAACATACAACCCGTCTATTTTCATTTATTTCTTTTTCATTTTTCGATTTTTTTTTTCTTTCGATCGTCGCAGCATTACCGAGTTCTGCCATTTCGTTCGATTTAATTCAATTTTTTTTCTTTCTTTCCAGTATATCATCCTTACCGCATGGCGAAAAGAATCGGAAACAGCATTTTCTGGATAAAACCTTTCCCGAACATCTGTCGTTTAAATTTATTTTTGGATGATCTTCATACACCTTTTTTTTTTATCGAGTGTAAATTTATTTCTCAAATTATCTGAATGTTTGAAATTTATTAAATTTTTTGGTACGTTTAATAAATTTTATAACACTCTGAAATTAAAAATAAATAATTTAAATTATAAGTTTTAATAGATATTACTAATAATAATACAAAATAAACTTTTGAATTATCTTGTAAGATTGCTTTCTCTAGGGTATTGTAGGGATGATAAATAATCGTTAAATCTATAATACCAAATGACGAAAGATATCAGAAACAGCATTTCCTGAATAAAATCTTTCCCGAACTTTGTCGTATAAGTTTATTTTTCCATGATTTTTATACATCTTATTTATCGAATGCAAATTTATTTCTCAAAATATATGAATATTTGAAATTTATTACAATTATAGGTACGCCTAAAAATTTTCATAATACTCAAAAATTAAGAATAAATCGTTAAATTATAAATTTTAATAAGTGTAATTAGTAATCATCCAAAATAAATTTTTGAATTATATTGTAAGGGCCCCTTGCTCTTGGGTATTTTAAGTATGATAAATAATCATGACATCTATATTGCCGCATGGTGAAAGAAATGGGAAACAGCATTTTTTGGATAAAACCTTTCCCGAACATCTGTCTTCTAAATTTATTTTTCGATGATTTTTATATAGAATGCAAATTTATTTCTCAAATTATGTGTATTTTTTTAATTCATTTAAATTTTTGGTACATTTAATAAATATCATAATACTCAAAAATTAAAAATGAATTATTTAAGTTATAAATTTCATTAAATGCAATAAAAAGTCATTCAAAATAAACTTTTGAATTATTTTGTAAGGTAGCCTAGCTCCTGGCTATTATAGTGATGATTAATAATCATTAAATGTATAAGGATACATTAAGCCGAATAATGGAAATTTTAGATAATAATAAATAAAGAACATTTTTCCTAAATGAGTATGACGCGCATCATAAAAAAGGAAACCCCTTAATAATTTTTGATTTAATTGATCATAATATACTAGACTCAAATTTTGTAGGTCCAGGGCTTAAATTTAAAATATTGCACGCAATTATATAACTTTTTTACTCAAATATGTTTCCATGCAAACATTATTTTTCTATAATTTATTTTATTAATGGTAGAAAAATTTCAAATTGTGAGGTGAATAAATTTCCCCGCTAAATTCATCGAAGTAACTTTTAATGACAAAATTTAAAATTTGATCGCGGTTTTGTGATGCTTTTTAAGCCTAAGTTACGGTGAATAGCAAAAAAAAAGTGAAATTAACATAAAGGGGCCCAAACTTTCGTTACTCTCTTCCCTAAGCTATTGGGACCACATTTTTTAAATTGTGGCTACCCCCCCCCTTTTTTTTGAGGGTAAAAATCCTTATCTGTAATAAAAACGTTATGTTTTTGTTTGCACTTAATTAGCATATTTATGTTTTGGCCCTCGATTCATTAAGATTGAATCCTAGTACGTGATAATCAAATAATTAGATCAAGAACTATTTATTAAGTTATTCTCTTTTTCATTTTGTGCATAGAACATTTATAAAATAGCTCCTTGAGATAACATAAATTCAAAATTATTTACGTAACTCAAAATTATTTACGTAATTTTACAAAATTATTTACGATTTCAAAATTATTCATATCTCACTTTTTATAGTTTCTTACAAAACTGCTATTAAATTGCTGTACAGAATATTTATCATTGCAATGAAGTTTTATTTTGTAATGAAGAACGAGGTAAAGAAAAAGAAACCATAATAAAGTGAGAGTAAGGATAAATAAGAGAAAGGAAAGTAATACTTTAACTAATTTTGATTAATCATCGCAATAAAATGCAAATATTATATTTTTATTATAAATAAATGATGTACTGGAAAATTGCAGGTAGTTTTGAATTTCATTACAAGAAAGCAGTTAAGAGATGAAAAATTGAAAAGTGATAGAAGCATAAATAAGAGAAAAAAGTAATCTTTTAATGGATTATAATTAATTATTGATATAAAATACCATATAGTTAGTTATTTCAATGATTGATGCGTGAAAAAATTATATTACATCCATAAACACTAATTTTGATATATGCTTCATAAAATTCGATAAAAAATGGATATAAAAGGAAATAATTTATTGTACATTTCTTGGATACTTTTTTTTTATTAATGTTGATTTAGCTACAACCATATGCTACTGACGTATTCGATAGACGATGCCATTGCGAAATAATTAGTATGGATTCCAATATATTATCTAAACGATATTTCTATAAGAAAAGTCATGTACTTACAAGTTATACAATTCTTTTGAAAAACAAGTTATTTAATAGATGGAAAAAAAAAAAAAAAAAAAAACAGCGTGTTCTTCAATTACCATAAATATATATGTTTAGTATATCTTAAGTTATCTTTAGTATATGTTTCTTAAATACGTATATATCTCTAGAGTTTTCGAAAAAACGTAGAATCGAATAAGATTTCTAAACTAGAAATTAGAAGTAAACTAATTATTGAACTAAACAAAATATTACAATGCTTAGAAGAAACACAAAAAAATTCAGGTTCTGTCGAAGAACATAAAATTATTAACGTCTGTAAATCGAGAGCATTTTTTTTTTATTTTTTAGCTTATTTCCATCTCAATTATTAATATATTCCTTCAAATAAATAAGTAAATAAATAAATCTACGTTTCAAATAAAATTCAATTACATTTAGGAATTATTATAAATCAGTGTGCAGGTCCAGAAAACTTTCCACAAATGCTGAATAAAATCAATACAAAGGTAAACAAACAAGACTTGACTGAGTCGGTAGCTCAAATGATTTAATATTTTCAGTAATCCAAGAATGACTTAAAATAAACAAAGTTTCAGTCACTATTTCTGACCCTTTTAAGTGATATTGAAACATTAAACAAATAAATGTGCCCAGTGAAAAGTAGCGCTAAAACTTGGTTCAGTATCATCAAATCATGATTCATCAAACGAAGGCGCGCATCCATGAAAATTCAACCATCGATTAAAGTCAACAAGACGCAAAGCAATCTATTCATCAAGTTCGATTCCATTCTAATGAAAGAAAAGGCGGAAAACTCTTCTAATAGAAATGTTTATAATACGAAAAGTACTATGAAAGTTTTCTGAAGCCCTGTGGGTTTCTACCTAAATAATCATTCATAACAGTATGATGTGGGGATGTTCCATTTTATATAAAACGTGTTGCTGTAATTTCGAAAAGGCAAATGCTAATACTTTTGCTGTTGTTACTAATTCATGTAAATCTCTATACCTTCATGTCCATATTTTTATTGGCATTTCTCTTTTTTTATTTTTTTATTCTACTTCTCTGTCGTAAGCCGAGTAAGTTTTGCAAACTACTTAAATAATGTAAAAAAAAGTAAGTTCTTTTAAATTAAAAAATATATATATTTTTAGTTAAAAATGATTGAAGATTGAGAGTATTTAGCTAATTTTTTTAAATAAATAAAAATCAACCATTATTAAGTTAGTCATTAATCTTTTGAGAGTTCTGAGAAATGTCTAATAGTTGAAGAAAAATATCTTTGCCTAATTATTTCTTATAATTACAATTTAAAGTTTTTTTAGAAGAATATCAAAATTTCAGAAATTCATTAGAAAAATATCTTATCAAAAAATTTTAATTTACAATTTTTCTTTAAAAATTGAAAGAAAGTAAGATTTTACAGGACGTTTATTTTCCAAAAAAAAAAAAAAAAAAAAAACAAAAAAAAAAAAATATCTAAGAAAGAAAGAAAGAAAATAGCTGACACTTTATATACAAGAATGAATGTTTTCCTGTTTTTCTTAGATTTTTTTTTTTTTTTTCACTAACTTCATTCTAGTCATTGAATCTCAAAAGACAACTGTGAATCGTATTCAGTTAAATAAAAAAAATTTCTGCATAAAAAGGGGATTGAAAACGTGAAAAATATTAAAATACTCTTCCTGAAAATAATAAATATATCCAAGACTCATTAGTCATGCTTTATACGAATTTTAAAATGTTTTGGTAGTATCGTAAAGATTGGATTAAAAATATATTGAAAAATATATTAAAAAATATATAAAAAAATATGTAAAAAAATATATAAAAAAATATATATTTAAAATATATAGAAAAATACATTAAAAATATATAAAAAAAACGTATAAACTCATTTAAGTAAAATAATTTGAGCGTTACAATTATTTTAACGTAACCTGTTGTTAATTTTCTAATGACGAATAAATTTTACCAGTAATCCCCAAGGAAAGTTTACGATTAGATTTTCGGATTCAAACAGTCGGTTAAAAATTTATTTAAAGTAAAACAATTTATTGATTAATGAGAGATTGGTCTAAATTAAGGTTGTTTTTCGGAAATGAAAAATAAAAATCATAAACATTAAGCTAATTGATGAATCAAATTTAAATATTCATTTTCATTTTTCCAAATATCCATTAAATATTTTTTTTTGAAATACCCATCATTCCAGCAAACAATAAAAGAAACATTATTTGCAATTACTAATAAAATTTAATAGCGTGTTAAAACAGCGTGATTTTTCAGAAAACATTTTTCTGTTTTTTATAGTTAAGAAGAAAAAAAAAAGAAACATTGGACATAAAAATATTATCTGAAAAAAGTAAAGGATCAAATAATTATTGGGTTAAACAATGACATAAATAAATGCATTTTTAAAATACAACGTTATTTTCAATATTTAAAAATAAATTAAATTTAGAACTAATAAGCTATTGATGAGTTTAAAATTTAAAAATAGGGCGTTTAACATTTTAAATTAATGACTATTATTAATGCATCGCTACATAAAAATATAAGTTGATGGCTTTATTTAAAATGTTATTTATGTTTTTAATAAAACGCTCTTGTATTTTTAAAAACTAATGCATTTGCTTGGGAATTTTACGAATCATAAACAGTTTTTAAATTGCTGATATTTTACTTTCCTTTTTAATTACGATTTAGAGATAATTAAGAATTTAGTTTATAAAAAAGTGCCTTCTTTCTGTTGCTTGTTGTCTACTTTTCAAAAAGCCGAAAAATCATTTTTTTTAAAAACTAAATCTATGTTATATAAACTGATTAGACCCTAATATCTAACTGATCTATCTCAAAATACATATTTTTTATATTATTACTTTTTAAAAAAAGTTTTGAAATAAATTTAAATTTGTATAATTTTATAACTATGTTTTTCAAGTTACGTAAAATTAAGTTGTTTATAGTTTTTATTTCGAAGAGTTTTAAAAAGAACAACTATCCAGCAATACCTTTAAAAAATGGAATATTTATTTAAATTTCACCTAATATTCAAACAAACACTAAATTTAATTTCCTCCCCATTATGCAATTAATTGCATTGAAATTATTATAACATAAAGGAAAATGTATAACACTTAATTTCAATGAGATTCTATAAGTATGATTTAAACATTCAAGTTGTTAGGAATAAAACCTAATGGTCATCCCAGGCACCGCCAAATTAGAGCGACCAAAAGCGATTTCAACGCCTTTATAAAACGCCTTTATTTTAAATTCTAAAGATTCTTGATTTTTCAATTCACGCGGCTGGCCATTTTAGATAAAAGAGAAATATTCTTTTCTCTAAGATGATTGGAGGAAACTGTTTCTTAATGCAAAGATCGTTTCCGTAAGAGAATGAATGCAAAATAAAGTTAAGAAAGGGGGCTTTTGGTTGCGAAATTTATTTTATGTTCTAACCCCGGGAGCGGTTTGAAATTGCAATTTTTAATTGCAATATCCTGGCAGGGAAGGAATGCAGCAGGAGAGATAGTGAAAAGTGAGAGAAATCAGTTAGTGTGAGGGGGTAGTTGAAGATGCACAGTGTTATTAGTTGGTGCCATAAAGCGTCTCAGCCATTCTTGAAGTCTCTTAAATGCCTCCCCGGCGGTACGTGGTTAATGGGTCCGGTTTGGATGTCGTTAGCAGTCAATATTTCACAAGAAATAGTGGCAACAATAAGGCGTCTCCAGGCGACGGCGGATATGACGTATGCGCCTCCTGCGATATATAAAATTAAACGACATCATTAAAGGAAAGGGGCTCGCTCCCCGCTGTAATATCTCTCTAATTCTCATCCGCATTTGACAGTCTCATTGGTCTGAGCTAAGGTGAGCTTGAATTATTCTTTGGGAACGTCAACTATAATCTTCAGAGTGAAGACAGTCTTCATCAGTCTTAGGTCTCCGCTATTGCTTACGAATTACATATAATTTTCATTCTCCGTCAAGAAAGAATTAATGAGATGGAGTAGAGAATCTTTAAGTAAACCCAGCCAAAGAACTGCTCCCACCTACGTATGCATAAATCTTATTTTATTTCTGCCACTTAGATATCTACCAGGGCTAATGTAATTAACACGAGTCTAAGAGCTATGGCTAGCCATTTAGTTTATGAAGGCCGTAAATTTCCTCTTCTTTCTTTTTTAAACATGCTGCACTCGCTTAATAAATACCAAGCATTATCTAGTGGAAGGAAAATTTCCTATAATTAGTCTTTTAATATCCTCTTTCAAATAACCTTTCAAAAATATATTAAAAATCGTATAAGTAATGCTGTTGTATGAGTAATCAGATGGAAACTAGAAAAATCTCAATATTTTTTTTTTTTATAATGAAAAATTCTCTTAATTTTGATTCAGGAATCAATGCGTGTGACAACTGTTCAAATTTAAGTGAACTACACTATTTATTTAAGAAGTAAAGATTATTAAGTAGTAGAAAAATCATTTTACAATTTTTATATTCTTAAGAAGTAAAATTGTATTTTTCATAATTCCCGGGAAAAACTAACACTGCAACAATTTTTAATTTTCTGAGAAACATTTATTGCAGAAACATAAGAAGCAGAAATAAATGTTATCTCTCTTTTTTTTAAAATTGATTGATAATTCATTGAAAAAAAAAAAAAAAAAAAAAAAAAAACGACTGAAAGCGTGAATTATTTAATTTATAAGGGTTTTATTATTCTTCTTTATTATCATGGGTTTGCTACTTCTTCTATTTTCAATCTATTTAATCATAACTTTTAAATTATAAAAAATATCATTTAAAAAAATTAATAAATTGGACAATCATATATAAGTTAAGAATATTTGACATTCTTAATCCGTACTGCGGTTTCCGCATGGACTCGCATCTTAACGCCAGCTTACCACCGAAAATATTTTACTAAGATAAATGGTAAATAAGAAATCTGATATTTAAATACGAACATAATAAATTCTTTCTTATCTAATACAATCACAATTTTTAGCCGCCATTATGACAATTCTTGTAATATAAACCGAGCATCTAACAGGGCAAGTTTTAATTAGTAACTTGCCCTTTCTGCCTCGAGTTGATTGTTTTCCCGCAATATTAGCTGCACAACGGGAAAATCTGAATAAAGGAGAAGCTCACTAAACCCAAAGAATACCCGTTTTGCCCCGAGATGATTGTTTTGCCACTGTACTAACTGGTTTCTTTCCTTGTTCATGAGAAAAATTACAACTTAGGAGCTCATCTAAAAAACTCCAAAAAAAAAAAAAAAAAAGTCTTTCTTCCTTTTTCTCTTTCTTTTTTTTTATAATTACAGTACACTAAATCAGATATACTTTGAAGCAACTTATTAATTTTTGTCAAAAATGTGTAGTTTAATTAAACATGGCTCATTTATGGCAGCTTTACAATTATTTTTGTATTTTGCGATCAAAAACCTTTTTTTTTTTCGGCCGCTATGATACTTTTTTTTTTTTTTTTTTTTTTTGTTATCTTACAATGAAATTGTAAAAAGGATTACTTGATTTGAAGCATCTGACTTTAAATTACAAAAAAATTAATTTAGAAAAAAATAAGACAGCAAAAGGAAAATAAGAATTTTTTTTTTTTTTCAAAAACAATGTCATTTATTTCTATTGCATATGTTTATTTTTACATGAAACTTATTACCCTCGAATATGTTTGGTGAAATTTGTCAAGCAGTTTATCTACTAAAATGTTTCGATTAAGTTTACACCAGAATGTTAAATTGCTTTAAAAAAAATGGCATTGTTTTAACATTCATTTTTGAAACTTTTTACATACTATATATAACATGAATGAAAAAAAATTCTCAGTAGCCTATTTTTTGCATGCCAAAGAGGTTGTCGGATTGAAATATATGAATACGATAGAAAGAAATAATTCCATATAATATTTTCAGTTAAAAATTATTTTCAAATTTTTCGTTATCCTTATTTTGTTTTTTGTTTTTTAAATAAGACGAAGTTTTACTGAACTGTTATCATTTTATTATTTATAAATTCACTAATTAAGCATTTATGATATTTGTTATAAAAACTATGAAAATAAATTAACGTGAGTTATTTTTCTAGACCGTAGCCCAAAAGCTGTACAAATAGATAAAATGTAAACTATATTGATAAAATAATAGAAATATAATCTGAAACCGAATTGTATTAACCAATAATAATTTCTGACCATTGTTCAATTTTGTAAATAAAATAAATTTTAGTAGAAAAATAATAATTTTTCTTAATCATAAATTCACTAAGTACGTGTATGACATCAATGAAAATTAATTTGCATAAATTGATGATATAAAATTTGCCACAAAAGATTTACGGATTTTAATAGTTTCCTCAAAGAAAAAATATTATTCCAGCTATTCTTCGTAGGAGTAGAAGAAGAAATTGGCAATGCAAGAGAAAAAATTAATGTCGTATGAAAATCTTAGTTACTTTATTTTACTTCAAGTTACTTAACACAGCTTTTTTGCAGTTTTTTGTTACAGCTTTTTTTTAAGTTACTTAATTTTTAGGGAGAAAGCTTTTCAATATAAAGTGATTGAAGCGATTGTACTAATTGATAGATGATTTATTATGATTTAGGTGAAACCAAAATGCCAAATTGCTTAATTGTTTTTTTTTTTTTTTTTAAATTACAAAAAAAAAAAAAAAAAAAATCTCATACATACTTGTTTTTTTTTAATGTCGAAAGAGTGATTTCATTTTAACATTTTTCGTTTGTTGGCGGATAATCGTATGGATCAAATGGGAGCAAAATATTTATCCTCATAATATTTTGAGTTAGAGAATACTTCTTGTTAACTCCATTTCTTTCCTTTCCTTTTTTTTTTTTTTTTTTTTTTGAGAAGAAAGAAAGACTTTTCAAGTTTAAGTGATTGTACTAATTGATGGATGATTTATTATGATTTAGGTAAAACCAAAATGCCAAATGGATCACAATTTTGTAAAAAAAAAAAAGAGAGAGAGAGAGAGAGAGAGGGAGAGAGAAAAAATAGCTCTTGTACAAACCGATATGTCAAAAGAGTGGTTTCATTTGATCATTTTTCGTTAGTTGGTGAGTAGTTATGTGGATCATGCGGCAGAGATAAAACTTTTAACCGCATAATATTTTGAGATTGAGATTATTACTCGTTAACTCCATTTTTTGTAAGGAAAATTAATTTTTGTTCAACTCTTACTATTTTTTTTTAATTATATGACGCTATTTATGACGCTAATAATATAACTCTTCGAAAATTCAAGTAGCATGAACTTCCGCTATAGAACTTAGCACAAAAAAAATGTACATATCTCAATGGTTTGTAAGTAGTGTTGGGGAAGTTTCTTTGTGGGGTAGTGAAGAAAGTGAAAAACTATGAACAAGTGATTTAATTTGGAAGGAGAAAGCTTTCCAAAGTTGGAGCAATTGAAGCGTTTGTGCTGATTGATGGATGAGTAAAGGCAACCGACCATCCACTAATTGTCCATGCTTCCATAATGAAGAAGTGGAGAGGGGGGTGGATCTCTATAGACTTTTGCTTGAGCTCTCAATGGGGCGTAATGACTGTCCATAATGGTTCAACTGTTGCCATTTCCTCACTAGTGAACCATACTTTTGGAGGTCCGGCGAGGCGGGGATAGAAAGCTAATGGGACCTCGCAGTCCACTAACTGAAGACGAGATACATCTGAAATAAAAGCAGTTTTTGTGCCTCACAAGGCGTAGGCTTTTTCTGATAATGTTTAAGAAAATCATTTTCTTAGATTAAGGATCGTTGCATCTTTCTTATTGCTTAAGTGTTTACTTCGTGACATAAACTTTAACGAAATTCCTTGCCAAAAAAATATTTTTCTTATTGCTTTCTAAGTTCAAACATATTAGTATCGCACCACTTTTTTTTATTATTTACGATAATAGGATGCAGAAAGAATCGAGAAAACGTTTTTAAATGGAAGGGTGTGTGCTTCTTTAAACAAAAAATTAATTTTAAAGGTTTCTCTTAAAATATATAATGCTACATTTTATTTCAGTGTATTGAATGATTTATCTTTTAGACTGTGGGAACAACGCCCAATGTTCTTAAATGAATCTTTTTCAGATAATTACTTAAGACTTCTTATAAATTTTGTTTAATTAGCAATACAAATCTGCAAAATAATAAAATTTCACGTTTTCTAGCAGCCAACTTATTAAGATAATTTAATATTTACTTAAGACATCTAGATTTATAAATTGTAAATATTATAATTGGAAATAGGGGAAATTTAGAATAGGTGGAAATAGGGCGAAATACTTGGAATAGGGGGTAATAGGGGAAAAATTGATTATAAATAAACAAATAAACAGAGAATAGTGCAAAGATTGTAGGCACTCTTAAGCTTTAACGAATTAAGGGTTTTATTTGTTTTATATTAATAAAATTAATTCTTAAAAAGTGTCAGGAAAAAAGTTTTTTTCTTAACACAGTATTAACTACATTTATGTAAAATTGTAATTTATTGATTATCATTGAGTGAACTTAATTTTTAAGTTGAAGTACTATCACAGTTTATTATTTTAAAAAAAATACATTTTTTTACAAAACATTTTAAGAAACTTCTTTACTTCATATCTAACATTAACTTCAACTTCTTAAAAATTAGTTTTTGATTGTAAAATCGTATGGAAAAATTTTTCTCCCCTCAAAGCATTATTCTTAATTATGATTTTCTGAAAATTATTTAAAAAATTCAATGACAGTATTATATGTACTTATGGCAATCCTAACCTTTCGGCATTGTATGTTGTATGATACGAAATGCTACATCACTATAGAATAGTTCACATTAATATTGCTTATGATTTTGTTTAGAGAGCTGGCAACAAATAAATATGTATATTACTGATAAGAATAGTAGATATATAAAGAAGAAAAAAACCCAGAAAGAACATGAAAATTCTTTAAGTTTATATTATTAAAAACCTTTAAAATGCAAGTTGGTGAAGATAGAAAGTAAGCTTGGAGCATTTTTACTTTAACCCTTTTTCATGTTTCCGCTTCTTTTATTTATTCAGTCCAAATTTCTATTTTTCACTCCATTAAAGACAAAGTAAATATATTTGAAAACTACTGAAAATTTCATCACAATTTGATATTTCACTCGCTTATTATTTTCGCAAACTTAAATACTTTTTCTTCTTTTAGTCGTTTATAAAGGAGTAATTATTTCTTTAACGGATTGTATATGTTATTACGTATTGTATATATGAGGAGTGATCATTTTTTTGAAGGAAAATTTCTTTATGGTGTTTTAAAACTTTAAAATTTTTTTTATCAATTTTAGTACTTTTAGGAACTACTGAATTGTTACGCTTTTATAATGGATTCTAATAATATGGATAGTAATCGTAGATTCTATACTCAATTCTTCGATTCTATTCTCTCTTATAAATATGCTTTGCATTTATCTGGAAAACTTATAAAAATTGAGGCTCTCAATGACTGGGAATAAATATAAAAAGTGGATATTGCGTTAAATGGTATATCCATTAGAAAGTGATGTAGGATAGTTTTACCGTGAGTAAAGACATAAAAAAATTATTATAATTCTTTCCATTGTGGCTGTTATTCAAAGCTGTTTTATCAAGGAAAATAAATAAATTTAAAAAAAAGGCCACAGTTTAAATACCTTAAACTGAATATACAACGCTTTAATTTTCAACTGAATACTAACTTGCTGTGAAGATTTAAAGGTTATTTAATTATTTCAATGAAACAATATTATTTAATTATATTGTAAAAACATTATTCAAATTATATTACATTATTCAAATATTTTAATTATTTTAATAAAAAAGTTACTAAACGTTTTTTTTTTTTTAATGTTTGTTTGGCGAGATTTTTTTCACCTAGATGTGAATTATTTTACTATCAATGAAAATTCTTAATATTTGCTTATTTTAATGGAAACAAATTATGCACCTATGTTCAAATAATAGATTTTTTAAAAAGAAAAAAAAATTGAAAATGAAATTTAAATTTTCCTCATATTGAATTTTGAGTTTTTTCATTATCAATATAGAAGACACTGGTTACAAATAGATAAACTTTAAATTAATAATTAAATAAACTTATAAGAGTCATAAAGTAACTGTATATATGTCCAACTATGCTGCTGTGAGTTCTTTCAGTTTCATGGACATATATTGTTATGACTATCGTAAAAAACTGATTACATATTTTAGAGCATATAATCTCTATAATAATTATTTTGTACATATGCTTAACGAAAAATCGTTACATAATTTAACGAAATGAATTTGAAATAACTAAATTTTCTTTAAATCCTTATATTTAATAAAACATACAATCTAAACATTTAATAAACAATATTCGACGTATAATGATATTATATAGATTCTTAGCTCTTAGTTATACATGTAATTGACCCATTCTATTCTTCCTATATGCATCGGGAATATATTTTCCGCTAAGAATATATATTCCATTACTCACCACTCTATCTGGAGCAGTGTTTTAAAAATTAAATTTAATTGTAATACGTCCTTCTAAAGACCAGCAAACAACCATCTATATTAAATCGTAGTGTCTACTAATCACTTTTGTAAGCAACACAAGGACAGATCCCGACACAAGACAATGAGGCTTTGGTCAAATTTTAATAAAACCCTCCCGCAAATCCATCGAAAACAACCCCCAAAACCCGCTTTCACCTCATTTTCTCAATTAAAGCTTCTATCAATACCTCCCCATGCAAGGAAAAGAACAAATAAATAAATGTGTTCTCCCTTTTCCATTCCTAAAGTTTGAAAGATGGTGGGAGGGGGGAGTCAGTTTCGGTCAGAGAGGTAATGAAATCATAGCCCTATTGTGCAAACCTCCGCCCTAACCCAAATGGCGTTGATTGGGTTGTGCTTCTACTATCACGTGCCCCGGCTTTACGAACTCATCAAGCAGCCTTATTAGAACTCGATACAGCCGCCTTCTAAGAACTTAAGCAAATGAGTGAGACATAGGAACCGCCTTTTAGTCGCTGTAGATAGATTAAAAATCATAGATAGAGATGGTGGCCTATCTATTGATTTACAATGACAATGATAAATATCTTGTTTTGAAGATCTTTTCCTTCCTTATTGAATAGCATTATCGTAATCAGTTCTTTAAGATGAAGTTATTATATGTTTTTTTAAATGTCTAATTGTAATAAATGACAATAGAAATTTATTAGATGAACATTTATTACTATACGAATGCTCGAAAGGATTAAATTTTAAAAGAAGTAAACTAATTCGAATTCATCAGACAAGAGATAGAAGGTTCTTTACAATGGCAATGATAAATATCTTGTTTATTAATTCTTTTTATCCATAAGAAAAACATCATCTTTATCATTCTTTTTTGATAAATATATTATGATTTTTCTAAAATGCTTAGTTTTAATGAATAATTGTAGAAATTTATTGGGCGAACATTTATTAATAAGTGAATATTCAAAAGGATTAAATTTGTAAAAAAGTAAATTAATCCAAAACATCACATGGATATAAAAAGTTTTGGAATGATAAATATCTTGTTTTTTTTATTCTTTTTTTTATTTTTTTTATCCTTGTCATCTCTTTAAGATGAATTTAATAAGAGATTATTTAAAATGAGGAAGGTGGAAGATTATTTAAAATAACAATGATAAATATATTGCTGATTAGTTGTTTTTTTTTTTTTTTTTTTTCATGATAAAAGAATTATCCTTATCAGGTGAATTTATTATGATTTTTTAAAAATTGTTTCTCGGATTCTTTTTCTTCCTTATTGAAATGAATTATCCTTACCGTATCTTTAAAATAATTTTTTTTTAGTTTTCTTAATGCTATGTTTAAAGCTTTGTTTTTTCTTAAAAAAAACAATATAAAATTATTAAAAGAACATTTAATTATTAGATAAACATTTATTATTGCACGTTTATAAAAAATGATTGTATTTTTATTAAAATTTAATTCAAAAGACTATTATTTTAAATCTGTAAATTAAGAAAAACTGGAGAGTGAGAATTATTTACTTTGATAA
Organism: Parasteatoda lunata; assembly: GCA_949128135.1. Taxonomy (NCBI): domain Eukaryota; kingdom Metazoa; phylum Arthropoda; class Arachnida; order Araneae; family Theridiidae; genus Parasteatoda; species Parasteatoda lunata. The sequence continues at coordinate 20,502,750 of OX421980.1, forward strand.
GGAACATTAAAAACTATCTAACCGTAATGCTTTATGATTAAACTTTTCTCATTTTATGATACACATATATCTAGATTGACGCCTAAATAAAATATGTAGCTTCTATATTTAATTTTTTTATTTGAATAATATTAACATAAATTCCCTTTCAAATGCAGAGTTTTAAGTATGAAGAATAAATATGAGGCGAAAGCTAGGAACAAATTATTTTAAAAAATAGGAAGACATACGTTTTAAAGTGTTATGCAAATGATCAAATGTTAACTCACGCTTCAAAATTCAGGCATTGGTTGAAAAATGGTGGAAGAGGTTTTGCAATGTTTCGTTTTGTCCGATATAAAATGAAGTTTATACCAATTATATCTTTCAAGTACAAGTGATTGTTAAATTGTTTAAAGAAAGTATAAAACCCATGAAAAGGGAAGATTATTAAACAAATAAAGTAAAATGTTTCAAAATAATTATTAAAATTTATATCAAGCCGATCAAACCTATGTGATTTTGATAAATTTTACAATTTAAAATACAATGAATGAAAAGGCAGAAAATTAGAAGTTGTAATTAAAAGTTTTAGCAACTTCTATTGAACGTAACAATCTTCTTCAAATTAAAACTTTATTTTTTCTTTCATTTAAATTAGAAAGGAAAATAATACCGTAATCAAAATTGAAAAACGATTTCATTTTTAATTATCACATAAATATTTAAGAATCTTTTTGATAAAAAAAAGTTACGAATTTGTACTACATTAACTTATTTTAGAATTCAGATGAATGTAGATAATGAATATGCTTTGCCAAATATTTGTTTTGTTGCAGTTAAAATTTTGTACGTCCTAAGACTGAAAATGTAAAAAATATTAAGATAAATTGTGTTTACTTTGATATAACTTAGTAAATAGACGAAATAAAAATGAAGTACATTCTTAAAACTTGATGATTATAATTGTTTTTTCAGGAACGAAGTTAGTTCATTCATAATTAAAATTCTATACCCTCCTTAGTAAGGGAGAAAAATGGTTTTCTCTTGTAGTAAGGGCCATTTTAATATTACGTAAGCTAGTTATTGGCAATTTCGGATCCCCCAACCTCTTGTCAGCATAAATAAGCAAATCACAAATTCCTCTCCATGCTTGCATAAGGAAGTTACAACTCCCTCCATTTCTGCTATAACTTTGACTTTAGTAATCTAATTTCAGGATAAAATTCAAATAAAACCTTTCCATAAAGAGAAATTTGAGTCATAATTCTTTTTATAAAATTTTGAGTCGAATATTCTTTAGGAATCTTTCGAGATTTTGTTCTGTGGTCAAGATTTTAAGCCTGTTTAATCCCCCTCCCCTTTTTTTACAGATTTAACTTTTGTTTAAAATTTTTCCAGTTGTAGTTTTTATAAATATCTGTTTGTTTCATGTTTTATTCTAAAAAAATGAAAATGAGGGATTTTAGTGTGTTACGTAAATATTACCCTCCTTCCCTCTCGTCGACAAAATAAAACAACTCATAAACCCTCTTTTAGGTGCCTGCGTAACAATTAAACGGCCCTTAAGAATAAAAAGTAAGTATAAAAAATTAATTATTTAAATCAGTGAATTGTATCGAAAAATCTAATTGTAGTGACTAATTTTATGAGAAAATATATATTAAATTTATTAAGTAAATTTTACAAATTGTATGAAACAGATAAATTTATATAAGATTTCTCTGATTTTCATAAACAGACTCATAAATTGTCTTCCAAAACTGGTTTAGAAAATTAAACGAAATAACTTCTGATATTTATTTTCAAACAATCTGATTCAAGATTCATTAAATATTATTTATCGATATTTCCCCTAGTTTTGTTCTAGCTTTCATTAACTTGTCATGCATGCCTATTAAACATATTTCTCACCTCAAAATAACAAATTTTCATTGATTTAAATTCAATTTTTTTGTTCTTGCTATAAAACAAAGGCAAACTTTTTCAAGTAAAAACAATATGGATTATTACTCTCTTCTCGATGCAGCTTACACTGCAGAATAAAACAAAAATTATATCTATGGTTGTTCTGTTGTTTCTAAGTACATACATCAAAGCAAAAGCTTTCAATTCTTTAAGATTTTATAGCGTAGGATCAATTTTATAAATAGTAAGCAAAATTTATCGCCAAGATTAGTGAAGATATGTTTTATTGAAAATTAAGTCGGCCATTATAAACACTCATCGTAGCACGACGACCGAGACTTTTGTCCGCCCAATTGGATAAAAGAGTGGTTTGAATTCATCTTGAAAGCAATTATTTCGCCTCTCAACCCTTGTCTCATAATTCGTTTTTAATCCTCATCCGCGCGGTCATATTTCTTCCAACATAATTGCCGATCCATTTAGATATGGCCGATCATAAACGAAAAAGAAGTATTTGAGTCATGAAATTCGTTGAATCGTGTATGTCAATACAGTTGGCGAAGGATTGGCGGAAATCTTGATTGGAGATACATAAAGCGATTGCAGTTTAGAATACTAAACAGTTTTTCCCAGCTGAAATTCTCTTTGCTTTTCATTTCCATATTCAACTTTTAGTTTATTTTTCGATCGCAAAAGGGAAAAGAATTTAGTTGAGGTAAGCCAAGGGCAAATGCAACGATGTTAACATTTGTTCCTGAATCTGTTATTACGGTTAACTTAAGAGATTTTTAAAAATCTAATGCTATGTTCCAAAAAAAAAATTTTTGCTTCAGAACTATGTTAATGTAATAGAATTTATAATATTATCGAATGTAATTGAAGCACTGCTTGTTGAATTTATGTTACAAACTGTTGTTTTTGAGTTTTGCTGAAAAAAAAACCCATTTTTTATTTGAATTATAGTTATAATAAAACAAGGAAAATTTTTAAAAACTAGAAAAAAAGTAAAAAAACAATTATGGCTGTAATAAATAATGAATTATTTTAGTTTTCCCTTTGATTTAAGAAAATATGTCGAAAGAAATTCAAGCCTTAATTACTGATTTTTTAAAAATTTTTTTTTATTTTACCTACTTCTTAAAATCGCGTTATACTAGAAACTGTTTAAAAACGAAGACATTTAACAATTACTCTTTAATTTTCTTATAGATCATAAATGCTTTAAAAATGTAGCAAGAAATGTTTGATCATATTCTTCAGTTAAGGAAAAAAAGATTTTTTAACATTGCTGATGCATAATAGTTATTTTACATTTGAGCTACTTACAAGAAAATAGCTATGGAAATGTTTTAGAAGTTTAAAGTTTTCAAACATTTTAAGTTGTTTATTCTTTTTGCTTTACTGAAACTTTCAAAAAATTTGAAGCAAGGTAATTCTAAATTCTCTAAGTGATATTTTAAAATGGGTAAATAACACATCTAACACATTATACAATAATGCGGAAAAAAGCTTGGTAGTTCGTACAAATCAATGATATACATTAATAATAATTTAATAACATTCTAATAAATTGTATTAGTACTCGATTTTTGTGTTCTTCTTTATGTAGCTTATGATGATTTAAGTTCAGAGATGTAATTTTAGCCATTATAAAAATATAAAAAAGTGTGCAGTTACAAATATGTTAGACTATTATTGATTTTTTACAACGTCACTTCGAAATGCAATAAAATGCAGTGTATGCAAATGAAATGCAATAAAATGAAATATAATTTTTAAAAAATAATTAGAAAGAATAAAAATAATTAAGATGTATAAAAATACAGTGAAGATTCAGAAACATGGACTATTAATTTTCTCTTTTAGTGTAACCAACAAAACATAAAACAATCTGAGAATAAATTCTGTCACAAAACTTATTAAAAATTAAACATTATTATAAGTACCAAATAAAGTGCTAAATTTAAATCATTGGAAATCCAAAACATATAAGGCGTCCAAGATACAATTTTAAAAGTAGTACTAATTCGAACTTCATTACTAATAGTGCTAATTCGAATTTTAATACCAACTGCTAGAAAACAAATTTCTATCTAACAAGTCATAGAAAAAAGTAATTTTTATTAATTTCCTTTAAATCATTTTCCTACTCATGAAAATGTTCAAATAAAGTTAAGAATCATATTAAGCTTTAAAAAAAATTACGATTATTAAAATGATTTCTTCGAAACTAATATTTTGTTTGGTAGGAGTGTTTTTCCTTACTTTTTCGGATCAATCCTTGACTATAGACATCTTTTTTTTTAAATTTTATTTTTTTATTTAGTTATTTATTTATTATTTTTTTTATGAAAGGGAATATTGATTTGTAGGGCAGGATAAAACACGTTGCTTAGAAGAAATCATGTTAGGTTGTATTTGCGAATAAGATATAGTGAAATCTGTATTAGTTGACCTCTAGCGGTGCATCATTAGAGTGGTCAACTTAAAAAGGGGAGGATTCATTGTTTATTTCCCATGATTTTTAATATCATTTTAATCATAAATTTCTTATAAATTACCTACCAAAATAAAAATAAAAGTGGTTACATATTTTTTAATGTGAGCACCCAAAGCATAACGGAAGTTAAATGTCAGAATGAGTTGCAGATAAGTAGACAAATTTAATATAAACAAATTAGTTTTAAGAACAAATATGCATAATATTCTTTTAGTGATACGTAACAGTAATTTATTACAAATATTTTTAAATAGTAGTACCCAAGAGTCCGTCAATACATAACATAATATATATTATAGCATATTTAAATTTAATTGTTATATTTATAAATCTATTTACAAAATACCCTAATAGTTTCCTCAGATGGTCAACTCAGAAAATGTTTGGGTTAGCTTTCAATAATATTTTACATTTTATTGAATTTCTAAAGCATTTTATTATAACATGAAAAATTTCTTAGAAAAGTTTTATTTTCTGTTAACTTATGAAGGATTTAGAAAAATCATCGGTTAACATAAAAGATGCAAAGGCAGTTAGGTTACAAAGGCATTGTTCTATTTTATTATAAGGAATAAATTTGGTTCTTAAGAATAGAGGTCAACTTAAGCAGTTTGTCAACTAGACATGTTTCACTGTTGTAATTGGCAAGTTTCTTCAATTTGAAAAAAATTATCATCGAATTTTAGGAACAAAATACTATAGCTAATTAAGATACATAAATTAACGACATCAATAAAATGTTTGTTTAATACACTAGCTTTATGTTAAATACAATGATAATTTTTATTTTTTAGTACGTTCTAGATATGTGTAATGTAGAGAAGGACAACATAAAACGCTAATATGATATTTTTAGTTGGAGCAAAGATGTAAGCTAAAATATGAAGCTATCAAATTTAATAATGAAAAATTTAAACATATTCGAATTATAAGAAACTTTTTTGTATTTTATTATTGTATTTTTCTCACAAATTTCAGAAATAGTAAAATTTTTTATATTGTTTTTTAGGGTGCAAAATAAGATTTTAGTTTACATTTTTATACATTTATGCGAGTTTTCATATAGATTTTTTGTGAAAAAATGCTTCGTTTCTTGAGATCTTAAAATTTTTGCTAATTTTTATGTGTAAAATTATAAGTTAATTCATAGGTTTTCAATTTATATTAAACAATGTAGAAAAAGTTGCCATCAAACGACTTCAATTTTAACCATAGCCTACAAACACAAGCTATCAAGTGATTGAAAAAAAACCGTTTTGATAATATATTAACTGCAATGTTTTATTGCTCATTAATGGAACAATCATCACTGCCCTGATTTGGGAAAAGGAATTAAATTTTGAGGTTAGGTTACTTATTTATTACCTTAAACATTTAACTAATCACTACTTTATTCGGAAATTTTAAACAAAAACATGGAGACAATTCGTGTTTTATATGTCAAAACACATTTGAATTCGATGTTGCCTGAACATTCATTACAATTATTCACATTCTCAAAATTGATAAAGCCTTATAAGTTTTAATTTATAAAAGAACATTGCCGTGAAACAGTAATGTGATTAAATAAAAAGTTCAATCTTACGATCAGAAAATAAGTTTCATTGATTTGGAAATCAGATTCCAAGTATCTTTTCAACTCTTTTATGCAAATGATTTATATTTCTTTGCAGGAACAGTAGTTAAAACTCACTCTTACAAGATGATATCTAACTACAGCCGAATTAATGAAGAACTATTTCATCAAAGACTGCCCATTTCTCTCGATATGGAAGGAGTCTTTTCCATCTCCCACCACCCTTACGAATAAAACCCCCCAACCCATGAGTAGAGCACCTTCGCTAATGCACCTATAACAGGATTAATAACAACATGTCATCTGAAACCGAGACTTTCGTTCACTTTTCTCGGGCCCGTCCAGTGAGTTCCTTCTTTTAGCTAGGAAGAAATGGTGGGGATGGAGTAGGGCCTAAATCACAGGCCTTGTCACGAGCCCCTGCCCATCTGTAATTCGGCCGAGAACCTTTTTCTTTCTATCTATTTTTCTCTACTCTGATTGCCTGTGACAATTGATTTCTCTTTTCCTTCTCCAGCCAGGGATAGAATCGATTTGATAAGCGCATTGATTCATTAGTGAATCAATGGACAGCAGGGGAAGCCCGATATGGCTTAATTATATTCCCAGAGAGAGATAGGAAAGGAGAACTCAGGGATTCAATTCATCAGAATACGTACCACACTTCACCGAAATCGCGCAATACTATTAGTTACTCTGACAGTATCCAACACTTGCGCAATGCTTTTCATTAACCTCAGTTTTAAACATCAAGTTCATAGTTTGGTTCGTTCCTTCTGATGTTGTATTTTGCTAATTCGTTAAATATAATTCCTTAATCATCAAAGTAATAATTAAAATGTTGCATGATGGGAGTAAAAAATTAGTTCAAAAATGCTTTCGAGTTTATTTTTACTTAATGTTTAGGCAACATTGAATCTAAATATGTATGTTTTGACAGATTAGATTATTAATAGATTCATTCTTGCTAATTTTGGATTACACTAATTAATGGAATATGATTTTTTAGTCATAAAGATAATAATAATAAAAAAGTATCAAGTTGGACGCAAAAAAATTAGGAAAAAAATATTTCTAGAATAATTTTTACATATCATAACTTTTCAAAAATAGCATTTTTAATCATATTTATTATGTAGAAACAATAAAATATCATTTAGAATCATTAAATATCATGATTGAACTAATGGGCAGTAGGGGGACCCCGATAGGGCTTAATTATATTTCCAGAGAGAGACAGGAAAAGAGAACTCAGAGATTCTTTAAATAGAAGTTAATCAGAGAGAACTAGTATCCATCACTTGTGCAATGCTTACAGTAACTTTCAGAGATTTTCAGTTTTAAACATTGTTTCAGTTGATTCGTTTCTTCTGATGTTGGAATAAGCTAATTTGTTGAATATGATTTTTTAGTCGTGAAGATAGTAATAAAAATTGTGCAAGTTGCGAGCACTAAGTTAGCTCAAAAATACTTTTGACTTTTATCTTTATTTAATGCCCAGTATCTTTATTTAATGTATAAATTATTAATCGATTCGTTCTTTCTGATGTTGGATTACACTAATTTGGCGAATATGATATTTTTAATCATACAGGTGATAATAAAAATGTATGAAGTTGTGAGTACAAAATTAGTTGGAAAATGTTTTAGAGATATTATTTTTAATATTTCTGAAAAAATTATCAACTAAATGTGTTCGCCTATTTTTACTTTTAAAAAATATTATTTTTAATAAAATCGTTATTACATAATACATAACATAAGTTATGACATATTACATAAAGTCATTAAAATATTTTGATAAAAGTGACGTAAAAAATCGGACTGATCTAGCATAATATTAGTATTTTATTTTTAACTTGTGAATGTGTACTTACACGGTATAAATAGTAATTCCATTCCTTCATTATGATCAATCTTATCTTACTTGTAATGCAAGGAAATTGAAATGAAATTTGCTGAAAGTCGTCATTTTTAATCGCAAAACTATGGGATTTGTTCTAAAAACTCGGAAGTCTATTATAAATACTCTGGACCGAAAAGTATGAAAAGTAAACCTCAAAAACCTTTTTATTAAAATTTATAACTATTATATATCGAATAATGTACTATTAAAAAAAAAAAAACGATAATTTCAATCAACAAAACTGTTTTGAAAATCGATTGAATGACATTCCAGCAAAACAATTTAAGAATTTCTTTAAAGTGTTTCCATAGCTTTTTTTAAAAATTTTTGTATACCATGGTTTCAATTGATTTTTATATTTAATTGGAATTTTTTATATTTAATTGGATAATTGGAATTCAATACAAATATTAATTCACAGTATAAACAATACCACATACTGTTATTAATTAGCCTTCAAAATATTTTACATCTTTTATAAAAACTATCGATTACCTTACTTTTTTAAAAAAATATTATTTTTATTATTATTTCATTCAAACTATGCATGAAAAATTTCGAAGACTGTAAGAAAATGGACATTTCGAAGCCATCAAAACACGTTGTTATAAACATCGCAAGCATATAAGTTTTCTGATCTTTCATAAGATATAAAATAATATTCAATGGCGTAAGGATTCTAGTTATCTAATATGATTGGAAAATCGTGCTTCAAAAGACATCTGTTTGGAGTGTGCACCGAATTTTAATTGGAAAAGCGAGAAAACACAAAGCATAATTCATAACAAAATGGCTATTTCTGACACGGGCGTTACTGATCTTTCAGTAGCTCCTCAGTAAATTTTCAACAATAAAAAATGCTTGGGTTCGATAAGCTTTATCAGCCTTTTCAAAAATGACACACTGCTTTCAAAAAGTGATAAGCTATTCTTTTCGGAAAATATATAATGTTAGGAAGGAAAAAGAATTATTTAATGGATAAGTAAGAGAAGATATTAGAAGAAAAAAAAAGGTAAATAAAAAAGAAAAACACGAAAGAAAAAACTTTTTTATTTATTATACTATTAAAAAAAACCATCATTATTAAAGTTTTGTTTTAAAATGATTTATAATTTCTAAAGCTATGTCCTTTTGTCATCCATGCAGAAATTAAAAAAGTTGCAGTAGACTGTTGTTTGATTTAGCTGAGATTTTATTTGTTTTCACATGAAAAAAAAAATTTCTGGTAAAATTATCTAATTGTAGGGTACTGACATTTCTGGTAAAACAATTCTAGTATTAAAATAAAAATATATGGTATTTAAACCATTGTTAATTTTTCCGTTCATGTGATAACGGTTTGCTGGAAATACAAGTTTTCAAAAGTATTGACTTTATTATCACACATTTAGTAAAAAATACAAGACTGAAAAGTAAATTTAACCAAATAAATGTTTTTTTTATGCTATTCTTTAATGTATCAGGATAAATAGCCAAATTTTACCACGTTCACCAAATTTTACCAAAAATCTTTACCAAAGTGTATCAGTAAAATTTACCGGTATTTTTGATGTTCCCATAGAACTAGAAATGCTGTAAATTTTACCATCTTTTTTAGTTTTGACCACACTTTTTACTGTATTACAACAAAAAAAATGGCATAAAAATTCGATTAAAGTTTTCAAGAGCAAATTTTTACAAAGTAACTTGCACAATTTAAGTAAACTCTACCCCACCGAAAAGTTTGTAATTGCAGCCTGTAAAATCAAAAAAGCGTAATTGTTGAAAATTGCTTCTTTTACATTATAAAAATCTAAAAAACATTTGACTATAGAAATTTACCTAAATAGACCTTAGATCAATTTCTTTCTTTAAAAAAAAAAATTGGAATTTTTAAAAAAAAATATTTAAGCAATATTAATGAATTCGACTTGTTATTAGAGATTAGTATAACGTCGCTTTAAGCTTAAACTATGACATAATGATAATTAACATAAATGTTTTTAATCAAATGGCTGAAAGATTAGTTCTAGGAATAAGAACATAAAAATCATAGGATTAGTCAGCTCCCTTCAAATAGGATTTAAAAGATTATAAGCCCATTATTCTTAATTGTAGAATTTTTTTTTTTCTATAGTAGTTTAATTCACCACAAATAAAAGTTGAACCATTGAAACATGGTGAGATTTGAAAATTAATATAGTTGGTTTATTTATAAATACGTTCATGCAATGTTTGTTCATTAAAAAAAAATCGACGTAATTTATAAACACTGATGTATTTCTTTTATAAGACTTTACAGGACGAACAAAAATCAACCCTTAGCTTTGCATTTGAATTTAGATAAATAAATGTGTTAGGTGTTTTGTTTGAAATGGAATTAGTTCACGATAATTTTAAAATTATTCATCAATTTTTTTTAAGGTGCTTTATATTTATCAAGTTTTGATGGTATAACTAATTTAGATCTTTTTCTTTTGTTAGTTGAATTTGGTTGTTAAAAAAAAATCTGTAAATCCGTAACTTTTTTTTTTTTTTTTTTTTTGAAAAAAGAAAAAAAGTAATAAAAGATAAATGTGCATAAAAACAACAGTATCAAGGTTTCAGTTTAAAATTTTATGACATATAATTATTTAGTTTTACAAATATTGTTAAATTTAAAAACTTTTCCAATTTTTTATAAAAGAATTAATTTCGAAGAAACTTTCTGTATTGCAATTGCTCAAGGAAATCTAAGAATTGTTTACAGGATTTTAAAAATAATCCGCAAATAATTAAATTAAACAAAGCGGAAATGATTTATAAGATAAAGCGTGTGTAAACAACTGACATAAGGATTTTAATATGTATATTCAATAAATGATATAAGTATATAAGGATTTTCAACAACAACTATAATAGGAAGAAAACTATAACTAGAGCAAAAGGTTTTTCAATTATCTAAGGGTATAAACACACCATAACTGTAAGTATCCTAGTTTTGTTTTAAAATATTACAAACTCCACATTTATTTCAAGTTATTCTACACTTTAAAAACTTTATAGTATAAACTTATGAAAAATCACCGGAATATAATGAATAAATAATTTGAGAGAAGAAAGGATTAAACGAAGAAAAAAAACAAACAAACATGTTTTTATCAAATATGACAGAAAATTGTTTTAAATTTGTGCTTTGTTTTGTGCTGTTTTTGAAGATCTAAATATTTCATTGCAACGAAAAACTCTGACAAGACAATTAGTGGCAGATTATCGAAACAGAATATGCTTTGTTATTATTTAATAAAAAGAAGAATGTAAGACAGGTGGGTTAGGTAGTGAAGGTCCAGTTAGCCACATAAAACAGTCGCAAGCTACGGTCGTTAGTTTTTATTTATAGCTTGCTGCCAAGTCGGCTGTATATCAGTTTTGTCATACACAAGATCTGAAGAAAGAAAAAAAAATTTTTTCTTGTAAAACGCGACCCTCCCCTTTTGTATTACAATTCAGTCCTCTTTTAAGGTAAAAGACACCCTGACTAGAAAATGTGCTGAGCGCGTCATAAAAAGGAAAACCGTTTTTGTTTTCACCTCTAGTTCAATTGATTGTTTCTGGTAGAGTGCTGGCAGACTACCAAGTGGTTTTTATAACTACCTCTCCACCCCTATCCCCCTGCCCCAATGTAGTAACAGCCAAGGAAAAGAAATATTCGCCACCATAACGTTTTATCATAAAGCAGATCGAGTCACATCTAACGAGGATACTGACTGTTGTAGTGTTCGCTTAATTTATAAGCTAAGGTTTCGCTTTATTATTGAACGTGTGTCAAGCGAGCTTTTTTTGAAGGTTATATACAGAGCTTACCTTTGTGAGTCAGAGTTGAAAATGTATTGGAATCATCTTCAATACTTCTCACGTAGTACCCTGCAGGAAAACTTTCTAAACATACGCATATTTATGTTCGTACATGTGTCATCTGAACAACACCGGTGGGCGAGAATGTCGCTCGAGTATCCTGTTTCCTGTGACGATTAGTTACAAAATATGAAACTGTGCGAGATTGAATTAAGAAGACATTATCTTCAATGCCCGCTTTGTTGGACAAACAGCAGAATTACTCTGATCATGTCTGCTATTTTCATTCAAATAAATGGGATTCAAAATGTGATACTTCTTTCGAAAAAAACTTGTAATGACTAATAAAGTGCCCATCATTTAACGTGATTACATTGGTACCTGAAGGTTTTGAATCCAATAAACGGCTGATTTTCCTAACCAAATATTTACTTCGCATTATTAATGAGATAGCATTTTCCAATTTTTCACGTCATTATGTGTATACTCATAAAATAGGATTTATTAAAGTAAATTTTCGCTTATTAAAATTAAGAAGTCTTAATTAAAGTTAATTTAACTATTTTATTTTCAATTTAATTTTAATAAGATTACAGATGAACAAATTTAAGCCAAATCCCGTCAATGATTGATTCTTTAATGCTACTAAAAGTAAAAGGAAAGTTTTGCTTTTTGCTAATCAGACAACTAAACAAATTAAGAACTTTTTTATTTTTCTTGATAAAAAATACCTGCTCCTTGCACACACTAGAGCCTAACTCTTTCGTACTCCAACAAATTACTTTCCAACACTGCATTGCAAATAACAATATATAAACTTAATAAATTTGCATAAATTTATAAAGTTTAAATTTCATTTAGAAATTTTAATGTAAGTAATTGCATCAATTTTAAATTAAATTTTTTGAAAGTTAGAAATATATAAAGTCTAGTCTCTTCATTGATTTCTTAATGATAGAAGAAGTAAAAGAAAACCTGCTTACCAAAGAACTAAACAAATTAAACACTTCCTCCATTTTGTATATTTTAACTTTAAGATATTCGCAATTGGACAATGAATATGTTTATTACTAATTAAAAATATTCAGCTTCTAAAAATTTATGAGACTTATGATTAGACCTATAGCCTTTTCGTTAGAAGAATCTAACTCAAAAATGCATTTTTAAACAGCGTTTTATACAAAAATAAAATAATATGCTATTTGCAAATCACAAAAAAAAAAAAGAAAAGAAAAGAAAAAAAAACAATTGTTGTAATAGTTGACTTAAATTAAAATGACTTTATTAGACTTTTTTTTTTCGTGTTTTACCATAAAATAATCTTCAAAAATTAGAGGAAATTTATTCACAAATGAATCAAAAATTTATTTACAAATGAATTTTTGTTTGCACTTTTACACGAATTTGATGCTTAAAAAAACCATTCCTTTCAATGTATGAAAATATAATCATTGCCAGGGAGCAGTCGGAGTCTAAACTAACAGAATTGCCAATGAATTTATTAAAAATGTAATTTAGTACAATTGTTAAATAGATAAAACAATTAAAAATATATTCATTTATTAAGCCGCATTTAAAATACATCTACAACCTATTTTAACCTCTTCAAACAAAAGCCAGTCTCGTTCTGTTCTAAAAATTAATTAAAAAAGAAATTCTCACGTGATGGTTTTGATATGGGCGTTGGATTGTTTCAATTTTTTTTAAAATTATTTTTCTTGCTTTTGTCTGCCTCACAAAATTTTATTCTTGAAAGACAATCATGAAATCTGCGATATGCATCGATATAGTTGACAAGTAAATTTGGTTTGGAAAAAAAAAAAATAAATAAATAAAAAAAATTGAGTCAAAAATTACCTATGACATAAAAAACGGTGGATATTTAGACTAATATTTAAATTGTATGGTATTGTATATAATTGTATGGCTGTTTTCACGTCTATATAAACCATTTTGATATTGTCTGAAAAAAAAAGATTTGCAAAAAAGAAAAAAAAAAAAAAAAAGAACAATCCTGCTGAAAAAAAAAAAAAAAAATTATGCTTAATTTAAAACAAAAAATAATATTTTTGAACAATAAATTAAATGCAATTCTATACGTCTTTAAAAAAAAGGTGATTATTTTCATTTCATCTATTACACACACACACACAAAAAAAAAAAAAAAAAAAAAAAAAAATCCCTTAATTTTTAAAATTTAATTAAAATAATTACAGTATATACAGTTATATAAATATACGATTGATTTTTAATTAAAAAAAACAATTAGTTATTTATTATTATGACAAAAAATACTTTTTTACTTAATGAAGTAGAACTTAAATAGGAAATAATAAAATGAAACATCCCTACAATGTGCAGTTTAGATGCTTAAAAAACAAAATGATTCATTGGAAATGAAGTTATTTTTCGTGTAATATCCATAAGTTGCGCCTCATTACTAACTTTGACCTTTTACTTAATGGCTATCTTATATCCTTTATCCATTGAAACGATTACTACGAATATATTTTTAACGACGACCTGTTATAGCCAATAAAATGAGGACCGGTGAAATGTCAAGTTAAATGATACCTGACGAATGATTGACCTTGGCTCGATTAAAAAAAGTTGGGCGTGAAAAACTGAGGTTAGAGAAAAGTCTAATCACAGCCTTCAAGTAGAGAAAGAAAGAGACAGCAATTTCAGAAAAAGCGCATGTTAGACTATTGTGTATAATAGACATTCGTAGTAAAGAACATATCATTAGCGAAAACCAAGCACCAACCGTATATATAACATTCATAGTTTCCGGTGAATATGGTATATACTCGGAAAAACCCCTCTGCCTCAAAATATATGAATGCTTCAACAAAAAAAAAATTTTTTTTAGGGAGAAATAGGAAAGGGACGGTCCTCTAATAATGGCTTACACTGTTTTGAACTTTGAATTGTTACGGTTTTACTTCCGGTTTTGTGCGAAACATTGTGGTTGTTTTCTTTGGTCCCTCCACCAGGAAATAACATTTTATATCCAGCCAAAATGCTTATGAAACATTGCTAAAAATTTCGGAAAGCATTTATGACATCATGCTAAAATTCGGTTTATTTAATTTTAGGTAATTATTAGGTTTAATTTGATGATTTATTTAAAACGTTGATAGCATACATATTTTATTGTGTATATAAGTGAATGTGTAACGATCTTTCAGTTTTGCTAAAAAAATTCGCATAAATTGACTTTTTGTAATTTTCGAAAGCGTTGAACCTTAATACCGAGTAAATTTGCTTCAACCTTAATATAGTACCATGAATCATGTTATATTATTGAACCATGTTATCGTACCTCTCAACCTTGATTGATAACACTTTGATTTCAACATGAATTGAAACATGTACTGTAAAAAATTTCGAAAAAAATTGTAGTATAAAGCACCGACAAATCCATTTTACCGTAAAATATTATACCGTAATTTTTACAGTAATATTATACGGCAATTTTTACGGTATTATACCGTAATTTTTACAGTAATATTTTTTTAATGGGAGTGATTTAGTGATTTTACGGTAATTATTACTGTAAAAACTACGGTATATCAGATTTTTTGTTCCGTATCATGTTTCAGTAAAAATAGATTTTACGGTAAAAATGCTTTCTGACGTAATTTGTTCCGGAATTTTTTACTGTGTGTTTCAATTTAACACTTTACATTCAATTACAGTATCATATTCTGGAGCATGCTATAAATACTGTAATACCGAGACTTCTATAGAGTACCATATTATATAGAGCAAACTGAATCAACTTAAATTTACTTAACTTAATTAATTAAAACTTAAATTGACTGCAACTTAAATTTGGCTGAACAAATAGGGTCCACTTTAATACATTATTATGGTTGCAGTAAATTTGCCTATTTTTAAGGTTTAAGATACAGGCATTATGGTTCAATGTTGATTTTCCGGAGATCGCACTATAAAAAAACAACAGGTTGAATAAATAAAAAAGTTATAATTTCAATCACACTTCGAAAAACTTTCGAAATAGTTTATTTTTACTCGGAAAAAAAAAATTCAGTACTTGTTTTTTCTCTTTCATTGCATTGTGGTTGCTTACTTTGGTTTATTCCTCAGGAAATAATATTTCAGATCCAGCAAGTTATTTACGGTTTTGATGAAAGCCCAAAATAAACGTTCCAAAGTGTTTAATTTTTTTTATTATTTCGTTCAGTAATGAATAAAAAGTATTAAAATATTAATAAGAAACTATTGAAATGTTAGAAATTATTCTCGAAAGTAAAATGCCATCACATTTTCGCTGATATCAAAAAACTATTAAAAATTTTTGATAACTCTAAATAAATTATACAAAGATATATAGATAAGGGAATACGAATTGTAATATTAATAAAAAGTAGTAACTAATAGAAACTCAATGCCATCAGGCTAACCACGAGAAGGATCTTTATTTGCCTTTTCATAAATACAAATACGGCTTAGTTTCACTCCAACAGTTACCCCGACAAGTTCACGCTGAAAATTGCTTTTAGAATGTAGTTTACAAAATGGTTGTTATGAATGTTTTATGTTTTAAGTTATTTTGTCCTACATCAAAGAAAATGTTCTTATACATTATAAAAGCTCGAGACTGGACTGTATTTAACTGTGATAGTAAAAATGAATCGCTGAAATCCATCGAAGAATTTAACTTATATTTGTAGCAAAATTTAACGAGTGAATTTGTGGAGTTCAACGCAAAAAAAAAAAAAAAAAAAGCAAAAAAAAATTAAATGATCAATGATCATTTGAGATAGTAAAGCATCAGGTGATTAATTTTGTAATTTACTTAACAACAAATTAACTTTCAAATTTGGTGTGAAATCTTAAACAGCGTAACTAAGCGTAGAATATACCATGCGTAACTAAGTGTAGTATAATTTAATACCAACTTAGAATAATATTTACTTTTCTTCAATGCTGAATCACTGGATCATAAACAGAACGAGCTTAGATTAACAGACATGGGAAACTTTTGGAAAATAGCATTTGAGTTTCTATTTAAGACAACATAACATTAGAATGGTTTGGAAATGAAGTCTTTACACAAACGATTTAGAGAATTAAATACGCGCTTAGAATAAAATAAAACGATAGCTGCAAGTTTTCGAATGATCTGTATCTCAGTGTTTAAATGATTTTTTTTTTTTCCCTAAAGATAAAATAGTCTGCGTAAGTATTGAACACGACAATGTATTGTGAAAGTTACAGTTAATAAAAAATATTAATAAAAGGAAAATACTTAACACAGAAAGTCAACTGTTTAGAAACAAGGAAAAAAAAATTCATATCTAGAAATATCTGTTTGAAACTATAGAAGACGATTTTCTTAACAATAGTTTAATAAAAGAGTTCCGGACTGTTAGTTTATTTAAGAACAATGTCAAACAATTAGTAAATCAATGCAAAATCTTCAAAAGCGTAATAAAGCAATTTGTTACGAAGTCTTCTGGCTGTTTTTTGAAGGCTCCGTCGTAATTAGAATTGAAGCTTTTTGCGAATAATATGCTAGTTTTATAACTGCTGTGAGTTTGCAAATATTACTCATGACTGCTAGGTCAAGTTTAGCCTATCTAAAGCCAGTGCTGTCTACGCTTATTTTTAAAATAGCCCTAAACGTCATTATGGGGAAAAGCCACAGTTTTGTGAAATATATATATATATATATATATATATATATATATATATATATATATATATATATATATATATATATATATATATATATATATAGAGAGAGAGAGAGAGAGAAAGAGAGAGTTTAAAATCATCGCATTGCTTCAAGTGTAAGGCACTATGGCTTTTAATTTTAATTTTTCTCGGCGACAGAGCTTCGAAAAATAGTTTTAAGCTAACTTAATAAGATTTTTACTAATTTATAAATTGGTATACAAAGAAAGAGAGAACATGGGAAACTTTGAGAACTCACGTTTATATTAAATCCAGTGGAATGATTTTAAAACTTGTTCTAACAATCAGAGTTTCGAAAAAGAAGAAGATCTGCTAAAGATCTTAATCTCAGCATTCGAATGCATAATCAATACATTGCGCTTAATAATGTTGTAGTGGTAGTTACGATTTGAGATGGAAAAGGGATCGTAAAAAGTGTGACACCGTTCGCGTTGTGTTTATCTTCTTTCAAGTAAAAGCGTGAATAATCCATACTCGTATGAGGCAATGTTTGGGTAAAGAGAACTCGCCTGATAATTAAGAAAAGTAGGTAATAAGGATGAAATGAAACGAGGCGGAGAAGTAGAGAAAAAATTATCAAATGAAGCTATTTCAACAACAAATACTTAGTGCTCGAGCAAATTAAAACCTCGATAATTAACGAAAGAGAGGAAGGCAGATGCAGCGGTCAAAATGCGCTTCTTCAGGTTTCAGAAGCATTAAACCTAATTACCCTACCAGGACTGAATGACACGCCTTTCAGATGTCATCGACAATTCTTGGAGAAGTAAGGGAAAACTGTTCGTCGCAATTAACTCAAAACCCCGCTAATGACCAATGGAGGACACAAAAACTCCAACTACTCATCAAAACTGCACTGCACTGCAAGATGCACACCAATTCGCACATGGATCGATTCTCGCCAGCTTTTAGCACAAATTTTCAGGCCCCAAAGCTCTCTTTCTCTTTCTATCTCTTTTTTGATTTCAATTTCTTTTCAAACGCGCTACCGCATATGAGGCAACGAGATTAATTAAAAGCAGTTGTTTTGCGAAGAAAAATTTTTTGTATTTTTTAATCGCTAATTTGCTAAATGCGACCTTCGAGTAAATCCTTGTTCTTTTTAGAGGCGTATTGATGTAATGTTTTCTCTCAGGGTAATAAATTTTCACTTAATACTCGAAGAATTTTTTTTTTTTTATAAATGCAGTTACGGTTCTGTTTCTTCACTATGGAGATAACGTTATTCGCAAATATTTTACTGTCTTAATTAGAAACTTGTCGATCGAGCGAAACACTTCCTATGATTTACGCATCTTTCGTTTTAATTAAATTAGTCAATTCATTAAATGGTCCCTTATTCAATTTCATTTATTTTCTTCTTCACCTATACAACATGGGTGTATCGTTTTTAACGATAGAAAAATTTGCGCTTCATATGTCCCGCCTTAAAAAATTTTCAAAATGAATTCAAACAACTAAACTGCAAAAAATTAACAAAGGATTGTCGCAATTATTGAGCGCTCATTGCTCTTTCGAAAAAAAAAATCATAAACAATAACACGACCAATTATAACTTTGAGATTACTATAGGGCACTGTTCTTAGAACATTTTTAAATTTTGCCTAAGACTTAATGGTGAAAAAAATGAACAAGAATGTAAAGTTGCAGAAAATCAATTAAAGTAGATTATTATTGTGAATAGTATAAAAATTATATGTTTATAACGAGTTTAAATGTTAATTAATAATCAATTTTAAGTTTTTCAACAAAAGGAATTGACTTTTACATTTCAGAGCATAATTTGTTTTAGTGCATATATATTTTTAAATGCATCAATTTTAAAATGCTTAAGAAAGTTTAAAATTTCACGGTATAAAATATTTTACATTTTAGTATGCAAAATATTTTAAATTTTAGTATGTAAAATATTTTAAATTTTAGTATGTAAAATATTTTCAAATCTCATTTAATAAAAGTAACAAAATCCAGTGCATAAAAAAATTCCGTTAATAACAAAAACTATTTGTTTATTACAATTATAAAATAAATATTGAAGAGTATAATTTACTAAAAATTTCAATACATATTTACTTCAATGGGTATTTTAGGTTCTTTAGTTTAGAATCTGATTTAGGAGCTGAAAATTGCGAATAATGAGCTTTGTATTAATAAATAGTTAAATAAGAATTAAAAAAAGTAATTATTTCATTTGTCTAATGATTAAAGTTAATTTAACAGATGTTATTAAATATCCGATCTTATATTTAAAGTCGGTTTTTCAAAATAAAAGTTCTTATTATAATTAAATGCAAAACAATGTAATCGATCAATAACAAATATTTTAAAAAATGAATTCGATGAAACAGTTTCATAGTAAGATTTAAAGCGTAAGAGAAATGAGTGAAATGATAAAATCAAATGTGAAGTAATATTTATATATATATATATCAATTACGAACATTATTCAGTAGTTATTACAGTAGAAAAATGTTGATCAAAACCTTTTCGGATGTAAAAAAGCAAAAGACTTAAAACAAATCAGTTTAAAGAAAAGAAGAAAAAAAAAAAAAAAAAAAAAGAATCAAAGGAACTGCTCTTTTTTAGACGAAATGTGAATGAAAAAAGTGTCCTCCCACTCGAAGGAAGAGACAAAGTGTGAAAATCCCAAGTGATGCTGCGCCTCACACCTATCAATTATGGACTTGAATGATAGGTAAGCTGGAAGCGTGGTGAAATCAACCTCGTCTGCTATCCTTCGTTTACTTCAAGTAACCTTCGTTCTGAGACCGTGTTTCCGGCTACAACAGCTTACATTACTATTTGAAGGTATCATTTCATCAAAAATAATCACTACTTACAAAAATTCAATACCGAAAAATATCAGTAAGAAAACAGTAAATTAAGTGTTATTTTTTTTTCTTTAAACAGAGTTTAACGAATTCAGTTATTAAAATGGATTTTCAATTTTTAATTTAATAATTTGCAAATTTATTATTTTTTAAAAAAAAAAAAAAAAAAAAAAAAAAACTATTATTATTGTTTTTATTTTTTTTAACATTACAAGAAATTTTTTTCGTTAAATATTGCTTAGATTATAATAAAAAATGGGGATAATTATCAGATATAATTATAAATATTTTTATTTAAATTTATTTTATTTTCAATATTTAGCCATTAAAAATGCTGTATTTGCTTAATTGTTTTTATGTGTTGTGTTGTATCATTTTAAAGAAAATATTTACTTTAAATGTCGTTGTGAAACCATATTTCTAGCTACAACAGCTCACATAACAAGTGTCATTCCATCAAAAATTATCACTTAATGAAAAAATCACCATCTAAAAGTATTAATAAAAGTACTGTCGATTAAATAAGCGTTATTTTTTATATCAATAATTAAGTTTAAGAAAAAATCAGTTATTTAATTGAAATTTCAAATATTGCATTTGATTATTTTAGAATTAATTTATTAAAAATAAAATTTAATCGTACAATTTAAATGAATCATGTTTCTATAAAAACTTTTGGTTAAATATTCATTTGATTTCAAAATAAGACTTCCTATGACAATTATATACATTATTGAACCGAAGAAAAAAAAGAATTATAAATATAAAAATTGATGAAGTTATAACAGAAATTGAATTATTCTTAAAATAAAAGAGGAAAATCAGATACAAAATGAATTTCTCAGCTTTTTACAGGGTATCCCGTAATGACCGCCTTCAAAGAGCCCTTGTCTAAAATGGCGTAGTATGCATAAAAAATAGGGGTCACAAATTTTTAGGAGCAAGCATTCGATTGAAATCACTAAATCAAAAATATACACGAATGCCACAAGCATTTATTTGCATCCCCTAAAATTTCAAAACAAAATTTACAAGTTTTGATACTGAGAAAAAATAAAATTCGAAAATTTGGAAAAAACCATTTTTTTTCCCCACAATTTCTTCCCCGCTCAATATTTTCTCAATCTGATTTTCCACGTTATTGATTAGTGAAAGTTTAGCAGTCATCGAAATATATAGGATGGCAATCCAATCGTAATTTTTATGAAAAATGGTCATAAACCGTTCCTCCTCTTCATATGCAGTAAAAATCTAACAAATCACTACTAACGTACGCGGGACTGACGTTTTCAAGACCTGTTCGGTTGCTGGAGCATTAAGAGATAGAATTAAGGCGATGACTAGAAATCTATTCAAAATTCATCAGAAAGTCAAAAAGGTTTTAATGTTTTCATGCCGCCGTCCTCACTTCAGTGTAAAAACAATCCTTAAAAATGATTGTTAAAGTACTGACAATCAGGGGCCATTTATCGCATCGGGCATTTTATCGTACAATTTTTCGAAAATAAAGTAAAGTCTGATAAACAGTAATTTTTGCAACAGTATTTATTGATTCACTCTAATTCGAAAAATATTGCGGTATAAAATTTTACGGTAAAAAATACTGCAATCCCGAATGCCAGTACTTATAACCACAATTTTTCAAGAATTTCTTTAAAGAGCAGAGATTTGACATATTACGATAACATTTTTAATTCTCCTTCCTTTAAGCAATAGGTGAGACCTATTTTTTATTTATTTACTTTTTTTTGACAATTACATTTAAAAAAAGGTGGTCGTACATCAGTATAAAATCTTAATTTTACCAATTCTAAAATCATATTTATACTTTTTAAAAACACACAACATATTCAATAAACCTTAATAGTATTAAATCAGAATTTAGGGTTATCAGTAATAAAAAGAAAGTTAAGTAGTTCCAATTTTGGATAATTTAATGAGTTAATATCATTTTAAATCCATTTGCAAAAATATCATAAAATTTCTAAGCAGTAACTCAGTATACATTTTTAATGGGAAAACATTTATCTACTTTAGATGGATTCTTAATTTTTAGTTCTTACAATGCGCAAAATGTATAACTAATTTTCTTTAATCCTTGTAATCCTACCAAATATTATAATTTCTAGAAGTTTAAGTCAATTTTTACTAATAGAATATTCTTTTCTGTTATTAGTATGGGATAAACTCGAGAATTTAATCCATTTTATTTCATTACAAAATCCATAAATGCATAAGCGAAAGGTTTTAAATAACTCATTTCTGTAAGAACACAGGTTGAGTCTACAATTTAGAATACTCGATTAAATTAAAATTGGTTTCTTCTTTATTTTCAGAATGCTTAACAATCATGTTATTGGCAATAATTAGAATATTAAAGAGCTACAAAGAGTTTAATTAAATGAAATAAATTATAAAATTAAAGTGTCATACGAATAACTACGAAAATCAAGTTTGTGCTTTGTATAATCAATAAGACTTATAAATACTAAATTTATTAATTTTTATGTCATTTATGATATATAATATAAAAATAAGTATTTTAAACTTCGAATTTTATTTTTTCTCTGATGTTAAAAGCACAAAATACCCGTTTAGTATAAATTAAATTAAAGCAGAGTACAATCAAAAATCTCATTCTATATTAATTTCATTAATTCACAATTACGATTATTAATTTCACAATTCAGTAAAACAAATTCGGTTTAAACAATTTAGTATTAGAAGATGGAATGTTAAAAAAATGCTGAAACAAAAAGTAGGAGTGTGTTCTCTTTCAATCAATAAGGCGATTTTGTACATAACTATTGCGTTTCTTATTGATGACTTTTGTACGCTTACAAAGTGATTACTTTTGTAACAATGGAACTGTAAACAGTTAAACTAACATCTGCGAAAAAGACCTGCTAAGATGTGTTTACTGTGATTTACAAGTATATAAAAAAGTCAACCTAACTCCAAAAACATATACAAAAGCATATACAACATATGTGGCATATACAAAAAATTGTAGATTCATATTTAACTACAATATTCCCTTTTAAACTGAAAGAAATAAAGTGTACAAGTGATTAAAAAAATGTCAGATATGCGAATTTTTCAATTTGCAATGAGCTTTATAAGTAATTCATTCCATCTTGAGACATAAGATCATTTTTTTTATAACAGTATTATTAAAAATTAGTAAAAACCAAAAAAACATTAAAATTAAATATCCTCATTAAACAATGTTTTAAACTTTAATGTACATTAAATCTTTAGACAATATTAATCACTGAAAAAAATATAGAAGAGAAATGGGAAATAGTCTTTAATAAAAATATCGAAATAAATCTGAAAATGTTGTAATTACGTTGATATTTTTCTATGCTAATTTATTTTTACATTTCTAACTGTGGCTGTAAATGTAAAGTATTACATCAAATCATAGCCTAATGGCTTATTGAAAAAACTATTAGTACATTTGAATATCAAGCTATAATTTAACACAATACTCACTCAAACTTAAAATATGATTTTCATGAAAAATAATAACTTTTAAAAGAGGATTTTCAAGAAAAAAAATCATGCTATATAGCTATAGAGATGTAAAACTAACTAGCATAAACTTAATATTTAACGCTTTTAAGCATTTCAAAGCATTCAGGTTTTTAATACTATCTCAGAACGCGATGTATTATACCGGATCTTTCTTTCTGAAATAATATACAAAATATCTAAGATTAAAAAGAATACATAGTAGTTTTAAAAAATAGTACCAAAAGTCCCATTTTCTACAAAAACAGAAATGTCGAAGCTAAAAACCTTTGTCTAGTGTCGAAAAAAAAAAAAAAAAAAAAAAAAAATCACAACGAAATCGAAGATGAAAAAGCGAGAAAGCTCTTAAACGTTTTTTTCTTTTTCTTTTTTTCTGACTGTATCCTCACCTCCACTTTTTCTCCTGAAATAATAATAAAAAAAAAGGAAAGAAACTCTTCTTTCTTTTTTTCTTTAATTTCTCGTTGCTTATCCGTTACATATGGAATGTAAACTATTATATAACTCGCATGAACATCGAGTGAATGTTAAAAGTTACAGAATTGATTATCTAACTTCTCTTTGACTTCTTATCTAATGAAAGCTGAAGCAAAACGTTAAAAATTCTCCAGGTTTTTAGATTTATTGCTTTTAGGCATTTCTAGTGTACTATACCTTATTAAAACCACTTAAAGTAATGGAAACTATTCTTTGCTAAAAAACTAAATCAGAAGTGTTCAAAATTGAAAATTATTTAGAATTTATAAACTATTAAGTGCATGATTTTAGATAAAATGGTTTCAGATCATCTAACTTTTTCATTATTTAACCGTTATTTGTAGACAAACTATTTTATATGGCTCTCTTGAACATCGCCCAAATGTAAAAAGTTACGAAATCGATTATTTAATTTCATTTTGAATTCTTTACCATTGAAAGTCGAAACAAAATATTGAAAGATGCATTAGCTTTAGGCACATCTAACTTACTATATCTTATTCAAACCACCCAAGATTATGGAAGCTTAGCAAAAAACTACATCAGAAAAAGTTAGGTGCACACAATTATTTAGCATAAGTCATAAGAATGAGAATTTTGAAATTTCTTACTCTTTTCGTTAATCTTTAATTACAGAATCGTTACTCTTAATCGTTATTTACAGAAAAACTAATGTATTACTCATTTGGACACCATTTGAATGTTAAAAGAGTTACAGAACAGATTATCTAACTTCACTTAAACTTTGTAGTTGATTAAAATCGAGGTAAAATATTGAAGATTCTCCGAAAATTTTAGATTCTTTATTTTAAGGCATATCTAATATTACATTTATTATTCATAACTTAACCATGAGAATATTTTGTTTCGAACAACAGTTAAAAAACCATTTCTTCTCCCAGTTTCATGTTTTTTACAGGAATTGTTGTTTTACAGGAATTAATTGGATTTTCATTCAACCTTCATTTAAATGTTTTTTTATTTTTAAAAAAAGGCTTATGTCACATGATTAATATATTTAAGCTGATGTTGTGTTTAAGTGGAAATGCGAATTTCTGATTAAGTGCTAAATTGGTTTCAATGCACTTTCTGTATTTCATAAAGCGCTGAAATCGTGCAATGCGCGCTTTATTATAGAATGTATTACACTCTTTGAAAAATCAGTGCAACCTTCACCATGTGAGGCTTAAAATCGCTCAATTACTGTGCATAATAAATAATTAAATGTAACCATGTTTTCATTTAATTCAAACTACAGTATCGTATTATCTAATTTAATAATGACATATTCCGTCTTGGCACTATTTTAAGTTTGAAGCAGATAATATGGTTCAATGCTCTTTAAATTTAGAATATATATATATATATATATATATATATATATATATATATATATATGTAGTCTCTAAAAAATTCAAAATTTAATGGTAATAATTCTAACAATAAAAACTAAATTGGAAATTAAAAAAAATTAAAAGAAAAATATTAATAAACTGGACAATGACCATAAATCAGACTAAAATATTTTGAGCCTTTTTTTTTATGAATAGGAAACTTATAAAAAATGTTTTCTAGGTCAATGGAATCCTATGATAATGGTTGTGCTACACCAAGAGAGTAGACCTATGCCAAAGAAAAACACAGCTATGTACGTTTATTAGATTTTCCCTTTTATACCCAACATTAGAAGGTTCAATGCTAATGTGACAGGTCAGAACACACAAGAACAAATTAGTTCATTTTGGTAACGGTATTATTTCACTTATTGGAAAGAATAAATAATAATACAAATATTAAAATAATTATATGATACTGAAGAAGTGCAATAATGAATACTAATTATATGTTAATTAATTTGAATAACTAAAAAGAGTGAAATGTTAAACAAAAACATGGCCAGTTTTATTCAAAGTAACCTTTGGCATAAATTCCAGAGTCTAAAACAATAACCATGAGTCAGACTAAAATATTTTGAACATTTTTCAATATGAAACTCATTAAGAGATGTTTTCTATGACAAGGACATCCAAAGAAAAAAAGTTGTATTCAGCTAGTATTTCAGCACTAAGAGCCATAAATTAGTGCTATGCGAAGAGAAAACATGGGGAGGCGCCTATATTAGGTGTTCATACTTAGGTCCAACATTAGCAAATGCTGTGCTGGCTAGTTATCAAGAAAAGTGAGTCAACTTTGTGAAGGCATTTTGCTCTGCCTCGTTCATCACCGTCCCAAAATTTGAGGAAGAAGCCAACAGTATTTCTTATGCTCATGATGTTTGGAACTGATCCATTCTTTTGCTCAGGGAAACAATACAATACTCTGCAACATTGGAAAAGGAGGATGTTTAGTTACTTTGGATGAACTACTTCCGATTTCTTCTTGACGCCGCATGCAGATGACAACGGTAGCTTTTTTGGCACCAAGCCTTTGCTATTCATTCTTCATTTCAAGATATTTTGAACGTTGTAACTAAAAATCTGATGGCAAAACCTGAATTGAGAAACATGTTTTGCCACAAAATTCTAGAGCTATGGAAAATGATTGCGAGACGGCATGACTGTTGACGGAAAATAATGTTTATTTTATTCTTTTAAATATATTGTCAGGATTTGAAAAAAATATTCTGTTTATATTTATCAAACTAAATAATTATTGCTAAATTTATCGCACTCAGTCGTGCTGACCTAATGATCACAGTTAAAGCATAAAAGACTTTCAATTGTATTGGAGCGATAAAGTTTCATTGCTTTTGGACTAATCATAGGAAGCTTTCCTTACAGTGTGATGATATTCGTGTTATTTTCCTTCAAGAAACCATCTACTATGGTGATTAGTTACAATATTTAACTTTAGAATTCTTATATCTTCTGAGTTCGTATAAGACTAATATTTATTGTCTTAAATACATAAGCTCCTTTTAATAAGTAATGAAATAAATATTATACTATGTTTATAGTAAATTTTACTTTCTTTGACTTCTTTCTGCTAGTAAAACTGCATTATGCCTTTCTAAATTATAATGCGATTTTCATTTCGTAGAGAATATAATTCCCAAAGTGCATATGACATATTTTTTATTTTTCTTTAATGGAGAGTACAATGATGTCAACTTCGAATTAAAGAATGCAGAGTCCAGAAGATTTTTTGAACAAAGAAATTGTTAATTTTTTAATTTCAAAACAGGTACAAAAATCTAAAACACAGGGCTGTCTGTCACATATAAAATTAGCAAAATCGAATGGTTGTATCAAAATTTACACTATTGAATTTACATCTAAAAAACACAATTATGCTTATTAGATATTTTTCTTGTACTAAGTACTTGTCACTCTCAGAAAAATCAGTTCAACGTACTTGAATTTTTACATCCTGCAAATTGGTTACAGCGTTAACAAGGTGTGAAATTGAAAGCCTTTTCCAGTTCAACATTAACCACATTATCGGGTAAAAGTTTTTTTTTAAAAAAATTGCTTTTTATCATATGGTTTTGTTTGGTGGGAGTTTAAGATATCCCCAAGTTTAAACATATTATGCTTCAACGTGTTCCAAAATTTCTCACAGTGTGCTTATTAACTTGTTTGGAAAACAAAACACAAGACAGAGCAAAACAAAGAAGAGACACAAAGTAAGGCAAATCTGCGAGAAATGTTATGTGGGTGGTAAACGTAACTTGTTTTCTTCAACTTCCTTTTATTTTCTTTTACCCTCTCCCTATTTTTGACAGAATTATTGGTGCTACATACATTCCCCCGTTGACTGTCCATATACTGTTGAGGAAAAAATTTATGTGTCAGTTTCGGGAAATTTTTTCAGAACAACGTTTTTTCACACTATAACTTAATTATGTCACATGCCACAACAAATATCTTTTGGAACTCTAAACACTTCTTGCAGTGTTTACGAGAGTTTGTATATGATGTTTCATCACTGCTCTCTTATTATTTGTCTTTTAAAAATACAATCTGAGAGGTTTCTAGCACTAAAATATTATGTGGCAAAAAAGAAATCCGGGAACGCAGGGTTGCATGAATCTTCTTGTTGACATACGGGCAAAGTTAAATTATTCAGATAAACCAATTGTTGTACTAGGCTATCAAAATATTTCTTTCTCCAAACAATTAGTTTATTACCTTACATTTGTTGATTGCACCCATATTATACATTTGGAATGACACTATAATTGCTCACTGTTACGGCTGTTTTCCGAAATTCTTTCGCCAAGGTAAATAATTGGATCGAAAGTTAGATCTAGTTATATTAAAAAAACCGATCATTAGATCAAAAATTAAAGATGTTCCATTTTTTAAAAAAATTATTTTTGCTTACTGAACATGCATAATATCCGTGTTTATTAATTTAATTAATTCAAAAACTATGCAGCAACGGATATAAATTTTTTTTTCCTTCGAAATCCATAATATATAAATACACAAATATAAGCATAACTACTCTAAATCTACATTGTATACACGTGCAAAATATCCGTGGTTTTAAATTTAGTTTATGCGGAAATAGAGGTATTATGGAGTATCGAATTTTAGGGTTTTTTCCTTTTTAAACCCACTATGAATTAATGCATATGAGCACTATACTCATTATCTTAAATGTATATGCATGAACAATACCAGTGCTCATAACTTTAACTTATGTGGAAATAATGGTATCATAAAGTAACACGTTTGTTTTTAAAATCCTTTATGTATAAATACATTCAAGCACTAATACCCTTAACCTCAAATGAATATATACGCCCAATATCTGTTTTTATAAGTTTAGTTTATGTGGAAATAATGGTTTATAAAGCACCGGATATTTGTTTTTTTTCCTCTCCTTTTTTAATATCAAAATATTGACTTTTTCTTTACCGTTGAGTGGATAGTAAACATTCTCATTTAGTGATAGTTTATAAATACATTATCAATCTACCTTTTCATTCCAAGAAAATGATTCAATTCTTTTTTCATTTTTTTTTCAAGAATCAGACATGCTATGAGAATTATATAATAGCCTAGTTTATGACGCGTGACTATTTCCATGCAAGAAACACATTTTCTCAGAAGTAAGTTAATGCCAAGGAAAAGTGTTGCTTTTAAATAGCTTTTCTCAAAGCATTTTCAATTTTTAGAAAGCTTTTAGGGAAAAAAAATCAATCGATTTTTTTAAAGAATATTTTTGTTCTCTCCAAAGATTGTTTTATTGTATAATAATTTAACTATAAAACATTTATATGACATTTTTCAGATGTTTAAGATATTTTAGATGCCAGAACTTGTTCTCGCGGAAGTTATAAATTAAATTTCATTTAGAATTTTTAGTAATGCCATTGTTTCTTATGATTTTATAAGTTCTCTAGTTTAAAAAAATACAACCCAGGCATTTTATTCGATTCAGAAATAGCTTAAACTAAATATTTGCGTAAAATGAAGAGTAAACAATTTGATTATTAAAGCTTTTAAGATTCTATAAAAATGAAAAATAAAAAAGCAAAGCTCATACATATCCAGCTTTATCCTTCCTACAAGTGATTTTTAAAAGCGATTGATTATTTTATTCAAATAAATTATAAATATATTTTAAAATATTTATAAAAACATAATTTTCTTTTTACTTAAACGACTGAACTTATAAGTGTCTGAAGTTCGAGTGAGGCACAACTTTTGCAAAATAATCCTTCACTATAAGGTTCCCTCACACCACTAAATATTGTATGATCTCTTTTCTAGCTTCGGCATCGCATCTCAAGTCTTAAAGACACACGAAACTGATCGTGTTTCCACCAGAGCTGTGAAATTGGAGTCATAGATTATTTTGCAAAACTCAAAGTCTGAAAGTCTGAAGGATTTGCTCGGCAACAGTCAGTTAAAAGTTAGGTCATATAGATTAAAATGTGAATAAGAAATCTTGTGAAAATTATTGATCTTATGAAAATTAGTCAGAGAAACGTGAACAAAATATTACTAGAGTAATTATTATAACAATTGCGTAAATTATAGCTTATAACATAATAATTTATAACATTTAAACATTTCTAATTTTTTGTTTTATTGAACTATTGAAAAAAAAAATAAATAAAAAAATCCTTAAACCACAAAAAAAATGAAAATCTTCATAAATTATCTATTAGTTAATAAATTTCAATAGGAAATTCGTATTGCTAGGTTTCAAAGTTATTTAGACAATACAAATGGATTTATGTGTCATTTATAATAGTTTCTTAGTGCATGAATATTTACTGAAGAATCTTCTTCTAATAAGTTATTAACATATAAACGAGTGTGTTCGTCTGATATTGAATCTAGCTCAGTTCTTATAATGGTTTTGCACAACTTCACTATTTTATAAAAATATATTTGTTAACATTTACCTTTTCAATTCATATACTATAACATAAAAGGCAATTTAAAATAAAATACGTTAAATTTTAATCGTATTTGAAAAGAAGAAATAGTTGATTTGAAATTCCTACTTTACTAGAATTAAGTGAAAAATAAATATAAGACGGAATTGGATTGTTAGAAAAGTGAAGAATAATCCTAATCCTTTCAATCTTTCAAGAAAATAATCCTTTCTAGAATATTTCTGTTTCAAAATTTCTAGAATTTTTAATAACATACCGTAGAAAAAGTAATGGAAACATAATGATTTATCAAAAAATGATAAATTATACTTTCCTGTTACGACAAGGAGGCTATGTAACATAATAATCTCTGTAAGCAGCACATTTTAAATCATATTAGGTACGGAAAATCTAGACTGCTTTTTCAAATTGAAAGTGGTTAAGGCTAATAAGAAATCATTTTGAAAAATACCACATTCTTTCCATGCTTCTCAAAACATCCTTTTATTGACGAAAACAAAATACATGTATATACTAGACTGGCAAGAAAGCATATGCGAAAATAGGAAAACATCAAGACATCATTTAATAATACGTTTTGTGTTTATCAAACCATATCAGAAAACATTAAACTAGAACACCGTACATAGTATAGGATTTTTTTTTTCTTTTTAAGAATTTGATGCATAAGACCAAGCTAAACTTAGTCAACGAAATCGTTTATTTAAGAAAACATCTTATTAAACTCTTCTTTTTATTGATTTTGAAAAATCGACAGAAATTATTATTATTATTATTTTAAAAGAAAAAGTAGAAAGTAATATTTTCGATGTATGCTTCTGTCGCCAAATTGCCATAAAAATTGTTTAAAAAATATGAATTCATCTCAATTTTAAAAAAATAAAATATTTAGCTATATTTTATCTGAATAGTACATTTTACTTTTTTGGTTAGATTATTTATAGGCTCGTTTAAACAGTAAAACAACTCCCATTTTGTTCATTTTAAGATATAAAGCCTAATAAAAAAATGAGTGTATTGTTTTTCCCATATTGTGTGATTTATGATTCCCTCTGTTTAGTAGCAAAAATAAGACGGAGGTGTACTAGTTTTAAAATAAGATAGAAATAACTTCTACTCGAGTAATAGGGGCGGGGATGATATACATTTTAATGAAGGCCTTCATTAATATGTATTTTTCACATATTTCATAAGCCTTTTGTTTCTATAATTAATTTGAATTTAATGCCGGAGATTAATCAAAAAGTAATGTTTAGTAATACAGCATACTCTTGATATCTCGAAAACCTTGTTATGTCAAAAAAATATTTTTCCCCTTTGCATTATATATCCACCTAATGTTAATTTGAATTCCTATGTCGAAGGGTTTCTTCTTAAAACTTTGCTATGACGAATTTTTCAGAAGAATCAAAATTTAAGTTCGTTGAGAACCAATTCTTTTCTATTCTCTTACTGATAAAAATGAAATTATCCTTGTTTTATTTAGACTTATAATCAACTATCATTACATGCATATTTAAAAGTAGTTATTCGTATGTTTCATGACTCTACTTTTTTAAGTAATATTTTAGAGGATATTTTTTTACTTTTTAGAACATATTTAGTTCTGAACTTATTATCTCGAAAATTCGCTATCTCGATATTTTTTTAGAGTTCCTTCAACTTTGAGATATCGAGAGTATACTGTACTTAAGTTTGGAAAAGGTACTAAGAACCTCATTCAATGTTTAATTCCTCTTTAAAATTCTTTAATAATAATTCGTGATCTAAATCAGTTTAAAGTATCTACTAAGTATAGTTTAATCAGTTCATGCATTGCTTGGATAGTTTCCATCGAGTCAAATGAATGGTAGGAATCGCAACTATTGTATGCAGTTGGAATAGATTGCATGCATTACATTGAATGCGTCTGCGCAATACTAAGGATTGGATAAGTAATCATTTGGCAGCGTTGGTGACAGAATCTTGTAAGCCATTACTCACTATCAATGTCAGAGAAGAGCAGATGTCCTTCACTGGTGGATCCCTCTCACCAACACCATGAGGTGTCCCCATTCCTCCCCTAAAACTGTGATCTGGACAGCGTCATCCACAACTCTGGTTGGGAGGTTTCATAGCTAAAATTAAGGAGCCGGACAGTAGAGGGGTTGGCGCCATCCAGGCGTCCTCGTAACTCAATAACACAGGGATCTGAGCGGCAAGATTTGAGACAGGATGCAGAGAGACCCCTCGTCATACTTACTACAATTTGCGCATACAATTGCGAAATGGGGGTCAGGAAAGAAAATATCATCTGTCAATTAGGTAACTTAACCATCGCTCATCTCTTGAAAGCTATCTTCAGAACCAAAGTTTCTATAAACATAAAAGTATTATTTTTTTCCTTTTTTTTAATAAGAGGAGATGATCCGCTATTCTAATAAAAACCTTCATTTATATGCAATACTTCTGGAAATAGATACGGTAAAGTTTTACTTATATTATACTATTAAACAAGGCAAAAGAAAGAAATTATTAGCTAGTTTAGAAGCGTTTTCATTTTGTGAGATAAAAATTTATCATGAAATTGCTTTTGCTTTTTTCGTGCACAAATTTATCTCCTAAATGAAATTTAAGATTAATTAGGATATTTATTTTTTGCTCATTTCTTATATGCTATTTTTGTTATAAAAGTTGCTTCCGCTTCACTTCAAATGTCACTTCAAAAAACCTACTCAAAAAATGTCACTTAAAAAAAAAAAAAAAAGAAAAAAAAAAAGGGAAGCAGCAATTTGGTGGAAATGATAAGCTTTTGTAATGTTAATTTTTAAAAAGGTACTCCAAAATTGCTTTGCCAAAATTGATCATAAAAAATGTGCAAAAATTTAGAATTATTCAATGATTTGAATATTTCTTTTCTAGATGAAAAATCTCCCCTAATTGGCAATTTTTTTTAAAAAAATTTCATAAATATCTCTAAATATATTTATCGTCTGTTCTAACGATCAAATATAATTCTTTACAACAATATGTTCTGAAACTTCGCTTCGAGGTTAAATCACTTAATATGACTTTATTATTTTATTTGGCGAAAGAATTACTACATTTGAATAACTGAGAAAGCATTTGATTAATAGAGCTAGTTATGAAATTTGTGGATAAAATTTTAAGAAATAAACGAATTATTATAACTTGCTATACTTTTGGATAAAAAGTTTGTCAAAAATGAATGACGGAATCTACAAGTCGAGAAAAAAGGATAATAGGAAGAAAAAAAATTCGTAAGTGGAATTAAAACAAACAATTCTATTATGTCAAGAACGTAAATTATTATATTTATTACTGGAGTTTTAGAGTATATATTAATGAACAAAAACCTGACGATGCAAACCATGCTTGAACTATGATTTAGTTGCATTTCTAATTTTTTCTTATGCCATAAAACTTACAACAAGGCACTAAAGTAGAAAAAAAACAAAAAACACCAATGAGCGCTATCAGTAATTAGGTTCAAACGAGAGTTTAAATTAATATAAAATTAGAATTTTATTTTAAGAGAAAATGAAATTTTCTCTGCGTGTCGAGCAATATTAGGTTACATTTCTTATTAATTTCATTGCTTAACAATAAAGTTCTTCTAAAAGTGGTATAGAGGAAACAATAGAGAATTATCACTTTGAGACTTGTGCCAAAAAGACAAACATTGCTAAGAAGTAAGGATGGGATAGATATGAATAGAAAAAGAACATTGTCTCCTGGAGGTAGATGCTATTTTTGGATAACAAAAAGAATGCCTGGCTATGTTTAAAGGATATTGCAAAAAATAACATTTGTGACCGAAATGGTGCATTCAAAATAAAAGATGAAGACTCATTTGTGAAAATAAGAGCAAAAAGTTTTGAATGTGGAAAAAAAAATAAACTTAGACACTTCTGAAGGTAGAGAAAAAAAAGTCTTATAGAATAAAATTTGTCTTATTCAAATTATTATTTTTTTCAAGTTTATAACTATTCGACGCAGAACAAAACAAATCAGAAATTAATCACATATCAATAATTAGAGTAGTTACAATTTATGTGTTATAATTAAATGAAATTGTTATAGAATTAACTAATCCTTTATAAGCATGTTTTGCTAATGTTGAGTTTTTATGCAGATTTAAAGATTGAAGCTTGTTTCTTAAATGTCATCAGTTGTTATAATAATGATAAATGATTAAAATAATAATTGTCATTAAAATAATGATTTGTTGTAAAATAATTCCTTCTATTATCAAGTGAAAACTTTAGGTCAAGAGCTGAACCAGAAACAAACAACGGTCAAAGGCTCACAATGGGCTGCTGTGCCATAAAAGAATTCGGGAAAAGCTGTTGCTCTAAGCACCACGACATAAATTATAGCAGTAAATCAATTTATGGAAATTCAAAAAATTAAATACGTTTTCATGAAAATTAAAAATTTCTATTTAATCGATAAGAGAAACAATTAAACTAGGTTTTATAATTTAAACCACCAATGGCAAAAACTTTGTTGACAAAAGGAAAAATAGATGATTATGAAAAGATAAGAGCATTTTCTGAAAGAGCAAACAAGTTTTAAAAAAAAATTCTTTATTATTTATTTTACTTTTTTCCATTTACTTCCAAGGAAAAATTTTTTTACTTTCCATTAAGAAAAACAAAATAAAAACGCGACAATTTACAAAAAAGAAGTTATTTTTTTATTATTATTAAACAATAAAATGCGAATACGATTAAAGGTGTTGGAAAAGCGTAATGATAAAAAAGTTGCGGGAAAAAGAAACCTTGACCTTGCAACGCTTATGATAGTTGAAGTAGCTGACAGAATCGTCTTCCCTTTAAACGTGGGTGGGCGCAAATATACGGCAACCTTCTTATGCCGACACTCATATTAAGGCAGGTGCCCCCACACAGCCATGTAAAGTGCCGAATTTTTCAGTTCAACAAAATGCAACAGCACAAACCGGACCTATCTTTAGTGGCCTGGTGCAAGCTCTCCAGTTGGTCCAGGCTCTTCACTATCAAGTGGCTATTGTCACGTGGGGGTGGAAATGAGAGGTCATATCTAATTGCACTATTATATACCCCCCTTCAACATACAGAAAAAAAAATTGCCTAGCATCTAAAATGAAACTGGATTTAAAGCAAACACTATAGGAATACCAGTGGGAATATATGGTAAAACAAGAACGGTTCCAATGGATGGGAAAAAATTGCTCCATGTCTCGAGAATACCGGATTTCATAATTCAACAGGTAGAAATGTTATTCTTCATAAATTATTTGGAGTCAACAGTCACGTAATTAACGAATAATCAAAGGGTTTTCCTCTTTTTTTCGTTATTGTTATCATTTGTTTAAGAAAAATCAATAAATGCGTAATTTTAAACAGCGTTTAATGTGCGCATTTTTGGGTACTAAAAGCTCTACATCCATATAATTGCATAAAGAATTAAGTACCTCTTAAACAATAAGTTTATTATCTAAATAATATTAATAATCTTAAAAAATATTTTTTTAAAATAAAATTGGAAAAGTGAGCGTGAAGGAAAAATAAAAAAAATAAAAAAAGCGAAGACGACAAAAATTTACAAATATATTTCTAAAAAAAAAATTCGCCTATTTTTGCAATTTTTTCGCTTCATTGCTTATAACTTTATAGAGAAATAATTCCCCACAAATATTTTATTAAGATTTATTTTCTGAATGAATACATCGAAATTTTTTTTGGAGTTATTTCAAAGTTTTATTTCACCGTCGATCAATGTCTTCCTAACAAAGTTTCTTACAAAATATTGAATTTTTTTAACATTGTTTCTTCATTTTAATCATAAAATGGAATGAATCTACCTAAATTTTCAACAACAAAAAAAAAAGTTTTAAAGTGGTATTCAAAGTGGTGGTTCGTATTAAAAAATGAACTTAATATGATCTAGTCTCGTCACTCTTGGATTGCGAATGCTGTTTAAAAAAAAACATTCATCTTAAATACGTTGAAAATATTAAAAAAAACAATAGTAATAGAAAAAAAAATTTAATCGAGTCAACCATTTTTATCAAATCAATCGATTCAAATTCAAGTCAATCAATTAAGACCATACGAATAAAGATACAGTGGTATCTTTAGTGGTATCTTAGAACAAATAGAAAAAAAGAAGAAAAGTACGAGAAAGAAAAAAATTAAATAAGAAATTAATTTTTTAAATATTTCACACCAAACAAAATAAATCAATTTAAAATGCAAAGTTCAGTACACAAATTTTAAATATTATTTCAATTTTCTTTTGTGTACTATAAACCAGGAAAGGAAATTATTATTATTAGGCATGGTGTGAACAACTAGAAGTTAAGATACAATTCACTATTCCGAAAATTTGTTATATATTTATATTTTTAAATGAAATTATAACTCATAACTGTTTTTATGTTAAATATAAAATAGGTGATAAAGTTCTCCGTTAAAAAAATATCCTTTATATAACACAACATAGACATTACGCATCGTTATTGGAATATTGTAATACTAGTTAAAACAATATTTTAATGCTATTAGTGAATATCATAGCAAAAGATAAATAAAAATTTAGAAATCCTTCTTTCTTCTTTCGCAATGATGTATGGAATATAAATTTCATTTTATCGTTATAAAAAAATTAATGATAATATTGCTAAAATTTTGTATTTACATTCTCTTGTTTTAAAAGCAAAAAAACAATTCCGATAGATGAATGTATTAGTTCAAATTTTAAATGAAAGCAATATTTTAGATTTATTTCTTAACTAATTCTTTTTCATGTGTATTCTAATAAGCATTATTTATAAAGTTCAAACAACATCATTCTCGCTTCGTACGAAAAGAACAAATTTTATTGCGGAAAAACTAGTTATGTCACCTGTGCTTACGTGCACTATCATCACTTGGGGCAAGGCGAAGACAATATTGCTCTCATAAAAAGTAAGTTAAGTTAAAATTTATGGCATATTTCCATTCAAAATGCAAGAGGCCAGGTGTGTACGCATGGTATAATCGTGAGGGAAATAGTAGTCATAAATAAACTTTTGTTGCATTAGTTATGGGCAAAATAATCTTCTTTTCAGTTATGCCTAGAAGTAAGTCCTGCAGGTGCAAAATTAAATAGATTTTACCGAATTATATCCTTTTATCTTTATTTGGTTATAATAATTCTTCCCCTTAGTAAAAACATATAACGTTTTGCAAGGATATGACTTACTTGTAATAAATTAATTACATTTTGTTTCATAAAACGTACCGCTCTATTTCATCAGTACAGAAATAAACAGCACCGAAACATAAAATGCATAAATAAATAAAAATTCCTATTTAACAATTTTATGAATTTTATGGCCGATTATATTTAAGCCATTGAATTCATGTTTAGTGTAATTAAAAAATTACTTAAATATAATTAGATATTTTTAAAAAGTTAATTAATTTACAATGATGAATTTAAAATTTACGGCAAAACTTTTAGTATTCTTTATTTTTTAATTGTATGTTTCTTACAATTGTATTATTATATGTTGCATAGAACCATATATTGCATAGAATCATTTTTGAAACCATAAGGAAGTTTCTTATAAAAGCATTATTTTAAAAGTACAAGGAAAAGAATTGTTTTCATGAATCCTTTGTGTTTGAATCATTAACTCTTAAGCGGAAAAGATAAGTTCGTATGGTTGGGCTCAGAGGGAAAAAAAACGACAAGAAGAACAGCTTAGAAAAAAGCACCGAGATGAACAGCACTGGAAGATATGGGCGAGAAAAAGCACCTCCAGAATGAGCACCACTTTAACAATTTGTATTTATGAGCGATTCTATTCGTGCGTTGAACCAGAATTTAACGTAATTAATTATTTATTTGAATTGAAATAGATATTTATTTGAAAAATTGCAAGGATTAGTTAAGTTAAAGGAAAAGAGTTTTCCCTTTGCGTACTATTCTATAAAATGTAGTTTACATTTAACTTTTAAGTAGCTATGAAATTGTTTTTAATTTCAATAATTACACTCTTTGTATTATGCTATAATAATATAGAAGTAATGCCTTTTCAACTTGTGATTTTTTTAAATTTTATTATTAAAACACTTCATAGTTTTTGTTACTGTCTTGTTTGTTACTTTTGTTGATTATCACAAGATCAAGTCTCTGGAAGATTGTTGTTATTGATACATTATATAAGAAAACACTATTATATACTACATAACAATATTATAATTCTAATAAACTTCTAACTAAACTTTGTTCTCAATATATTTCTTAAAAAACATCTAATTAATTTCGAATAAATCTTTAACTACTTTAAAATCGTTTTTAACAAACAAAATCGAATCAGGCATTAAATATATATAATAGTCAACTAGGTGCCTTTTTTCCCGCTCTTTTTCTATAGGGATTATTTTCCCCTTGATTCAAGCCTTTAAAACTAATTTCTTTATTAATATAAATAATTTTAATGAACCTATTTTTTAAACCAACAGAAATAAAATACAAATTTCATAGGTTATATAAAATACAATTATTTTATTTAAAATATATTATTTATTTTTAAATAAATTTTTATAAAAAAAAGCTACATTTTTCTCTTGATTTAAAAAATAAGTGACTCAGTAGATTAGTTCGGTAAAACTTCACATATTCTGGTAAAAATATCGATTACGGCTTAAGTTAATATTTTTGACAATAACTTTTAAAAAAATAAAGTTCTTTTTTAGTGGACTACTGGCCAGCGGCCACTTTTATTAGTTGCAAGACATATTATATCATCATATGTTCAGTTATTTATTTTCCTAATTAAAAGAAATTCCTGACATATGTATTCAAAATTTACATTTATAATTTGATAAATTTGAACTAGTTTTCATCTATTCATTATTTTAATTATTCCATTCTTACATTATTTCAAATATAACTCATTCAATTTTAATTTTTAAACCAATAATGAATTTTTTTGGTTAAAATTACACATTGCTGATTTTTGGTGATAAATAAGCCCATTAGTGTCAAATACTGCGTAAAAGGGAAACATAAGGGAATTTCATCTAGCACTTTCAAATGCGTAAACATTGCGTAATTAAATACTAAAATTTCGGAAAATATTTGCATGTTGTAAACTAATTTTTTTATTTGTAAATTGTTCCAAAGAATCTTTCATGCGCTTTTAGTTTAAGCGCTGAAAGGGAGAAATATTTCTGTTAGCCCCTTAGACTAAACCAGATCTTTATTTTTATAAAGTGTTAGAATTAATCCTTCATAAACTTTTAGTTTTAACCCAGAAGAAGAAAAAAAATGCTACTGCCAGTTTTTAGAGCTAAACCATAATCAACCATTCCATCTGGAGAATTCCACGAAAAACTTGACTCTCACCTAAGTCTTGTTATATCAGATGGTGTAAGGAATCTTCCGCTGACCATGGGTTACGCGACACTTACGACAAGATGTCTGAATGTTTGACCTTTCCAAAAGTTGCCTGCCTATAGGTCAAGGACACCCCTATCCACGCAATAAATTCTAAATCTTCTGCA
This sequence comes from Parasteatoda lunata, assembly GCA_949128135.1. Lineage (NCBI taxonomy): Eukaryota > Metazoa > Arthropoda > Arachnida > Araneae > Theridiidae > Parasteatoda > Parasteatoda lunata. The sequence continues at coordinate 20,542,904 of OX421980.1, forward strand.
GTTGTTTTAACTGAAGTTGCGTTACTTGAGAAAGAAGTTATTGAACCAGACCTACATGGTTGGAAATCAGGAAACCAGCTTGCGATGTTTTCCTCCCCCTCTTACATTCTTAACCTTCGAGGTCCCACTTTTCCCGATCATGAATTCCTTTCTCAAACAAACAGGAAACTGGATAGTATTTGATGTTTTGGGAAAGGAATTTTTAGCCCCATAGAAGACTTGAAAAAGAAAAAGACTAAAAAACAAACATTTTTTTTAAAAATTATTTTTTAAAAAAATATTTAAAAAAAACTAAACTTTGCAAGGCCTTCCTTTATTATAATAATATTATACATATAAATTATAAATTTAAATATATAAATTACAAATATTATAAAAATAATTAGGCATTAAATAAGCTAAAACTAATTCACTAAATTAATTTTTGCAGTTATCAAAATAATTACATTTTGAAAAGAAAGAAAAAAAAAAAAAAAAAAAAAAAATTGAATGCTAAAGATAATTTTTACGAAAATGCTTGTTTATTTCTGAAAATCGTAAGATAAATGTTAAGCAAATAAATTTTTCACAGATACCCTAAGTTTCTCAAATTATTGTCAAAATCGAAAGAATATTGAAAAAGAAACTGATATTTTAACAATAACTAAACAATAAAAAAAAAAACAATAACATTGAACAATAACATAAAAAAAAAAAAATTAAAAAAAAAAGAAGAAGAAGAAAAGAAAACACCAGAGAAAAGCATCTAGAAAAAAAAAGCACCGTTGAAAAAGGTTTGAAATAACAAGCATCACATAAGAATCCATGTAATATCACAAAGAAAAAAAAAAAAAAAAAGAAAGAAAAAAACGGAATAATTTAGTTTTGATGTGAAAAATGTACAACTGCTTAAGGACATGTGAATTTAATGACCGATTAATGGTCTTGACATGACCTCACAATTGAGATATGTGAATTTTTAGATTTTTGATTTAAAGCAAGCAAGGGTAAATGTGAACTAGTAATGAAATTGACTATTTAAATTGTTTTTGCTTTAAAAAAAAAGCAAGTATAATCAAAATGGAACTGTTTCTAACCTAAAAATACGGTCTAAAGTAAATAATCATAAAATTTTTTATTAATATTAAATTTTAATTTTCTAATAAGGATTATTTATAATTAATTAACAAGTAAACTTAATTCCAAAAAAATTTTTTTTTATTTAAGTCGAATTTTATTTTTATTTTATAAACTATACTTTGCAAATTAATATTAAATAACAGCTGAGACGAAATAATAGCACTTCGGAAATCCCCATTTTATAAATACAATAAAAGAAATAAAATTTCGCAGATAATTATTGTTATAAAAATGTGTTAAATAGTTTCTTATTAGCTTTCCATTGTAAGAGCATACATGGAAATTATTCATGAAAGATCGGAAAAAGATTACAAAGAAATTTTACACTTAAACAAAACTAATCTAATTTAGTTATGATATATCCTCAGAAGTGATTTTCCGGTGCTTTTTTTCGGGTGTTCTTTTTTCCAGGTGCTTCTTTTCTCGTGTTTTTTTTTTTTCTTTCCCTGCTGTTTGGGAAACACTAAGGGGTAAATATTTTATAGGTTTAATCTAAAATAAATCTATATTTATGGATGTCTTAAGAAATAATGGTCTCACTTCTGATATACGGGAGCCGTATTTGAATTATATATATTAAAATTAATTATATGAATCAAAATTACGAGAATACAAATAAAAACGATTATTTTTTCTGGTCCCTAATGTGCATTGGCTTATAGAGCAAAAATCTTAAGTAAAGACGAAACATTTTGCGAAGAATAACAGTTATAAATAATTGTTATAGTTCTGCACATTTTTCAGATCAAAAATATATTTGTAAAACCAGTTTTTAACTTGTTTCGACGTATTTGGAATAAATGCCAAACTTAGCTAATAGACTTAGTTCTTATTTACTTTCGAAATAAGTTTATCAATACGACTTGTTAGACGTATTGATCAACTAATTCGTAAGACGTATTGATTAACATAGAATCACTATTCATTTGAAAAAGTGAATAACATTGCATATTAATTTGATGAAAAAAATGCCACTTTAAACTCTTTGCACTTGCAAACAATATATAATCACAAATTCAGAAATTATTTAAATTACAACTAAAGTTTAAATAATTTTTTTGTTACAAAAGTATCATAAATTATATGAGAACTCGAAGGCATTGTTTAGAAAGTATTAAACATAAAATTTCTCAATTGCTGTAACTATAGACAATTTAGAATCGTTTAGGAACATTATTTTCTTTAAAACCTAACGTTTAAAGAATAATGCACACAAAGAATGAAATAAAGGAGACATTAAACTTGAGAATTAAGTCTTCAAGTCATATGATCAAAATGAGTCCAAGTTCAATCTGTATTTGATAAGTCAAAACTAGACTCTGTAAGAGTCAAGATAAGCATGATTAAACTCGTTATCTCCAAAGTATGTGTAGGTGAACCAGAGACGCCCCTCAAAAGATTCGAAAAAGAAAAAAATTCTAATATTCCACCAAAAAAAAAAAAAAAAAAAAAAAGGAAAAGAAAAAAAGCTCGTTCACAAAGAAATGACTGGTTATTCATAAAACCGGACAAAACAACCAAGTGTAGACGGATATTGCATACCTCTGACGTCACTGGCCGGAATAGTAGGGGTGTGCCGAACAGACGCTAATGACCGCGCGTGGACAGCAATGGAGTCGCGCACGCCAAATTATACAGATTTTGACTACCCCAACTCCTCTGCCTCTTATAAACTCATATGCTACACTGTACACAATGTCTTTGTTAGGTTCCATGTGTTGCCCCGTTATTACGCCAACACAGTATAAAAATATGTAGGTTTTTAACATGCCATCATGATATTTGTGGATGACATCGGATCATCAATCACCGTCTGACAGCGCCATAATTATGACAATTCACTACTAAGATTCTTTTTTGCTATATACTAAGATATTTATTTTCCACCCAAGGCTTAACAGAGAAATATTTATTTAGTTGGTTTAGGGGAGGAATATTTCTTTTATATTGTTTTTTCTTTTCCTTCTTTTTTTATGTTCCTTTTTCGTTCATCCTTTTACCATTAGTGATATTCAGTTTCTTTCCAGTGTTATTTCTTTTCAGACACTTTTTTATTTTATTGAAAATTGTTCTATATTTCTAGAGATTTTCTCAAGTGATGGGAATTTCTTTTCATTAGAATTTTACTTAACATGTGCAAATGATTTATTAAGCTTTAAATATTGTTTTTATTGTTTGGAACAAGCAATAGTATAAGTAACAGTTATGGTCAGACTCAAATAATCGTAAGTATGTAAAGTAATAGTATGACTAAAGTAAAAAGAATAATAGTAAAAACACAATGATTTAAAATTAAACACGCGGAGATAAAAATTCTAGTAAAATTACTGTACTGTATTATAATGCCATTTCTGGTAAAAAAAACAAATATAATAATTAAAAAAAGGCGTTATTCGGGTAATAAAAACCGATACATGCGTTATTTAAACTATTTATTTTGTAGTCATGTGGTCATGCAGTCATCATTTTTCTAACGCTTATCATAACGCTTTACTCGAAATTTTGGTTTTCAAAGTTATAAGTTTTATTACCACATATATAGTAAAAAATAGCAAACTGAAAAATAAATTTGACCGAAAAAATTATTCTCATGTCAGACTGAAAGGTCTCATAAAAATAAAATTATTTTGGACAAAAAATAAAATTAAAAAAATTGCCTGAAATCGTAAATTGATAGAATTTCAGATGAAGTTTTAGAATCATTAACCCCTCATTAAAATACTAGGACTGAAACCAAGAAACAGGTTTTGAATCGGTATTATTTCCTGCCAGGAACACAATTGCAGGCACTATGGAGTCACCAATTGTTTTTAAATAATGGAGCCTAGAGAACTAATTATAAATTGGGAGAAAAGACCACACAGACTCGTGTCCGGCAATGACCACTCATGAAATAAAGAAACGTTAACACATTATTCTTTAGAAGATGTGTGGGATCAAAAGAAGAAGAATTTTGACAGAACTTCCGTACAATGACATGTCTCCTGAAACCTATTATTTGAGGCTGCCGCTATTCGCGCCTATTCATTTTCTCTGAGGTGGCGAGTACTTCTGTAGTTACCTGTTTCCGAACGCAATCTTCAATTGTAAACACCTCAACACTATTTATTTTTTTACACTTTCTTTCGTGGTAAAAGTTTAATTAGTAATGTAAAAATACTTGACATTGTAAAAGTATTTTATAATTCTAGATAACTTTGAATAGACCAAAATAGGAAATGATGACTAAAATAATTAGTTGATAAAATGGGAAAACTTCAGATTTGACAGATAGATAGTATGATCAAAAGAGTAATTTTAGAAATTGAATATTTTCTTGAAGTGTAGTAATCAAATTTAAAAGGTATAAAATTAAATAGTTTGATGATGACCTGTTTTTTTTGTCGAATAAATTTAATATTTTGTGTGATAGAGTCTGATTTGTCATAATTTCATCATGTAGTTATTCGGAGCTTTGTTATATTTTTGAGTGCATGGTTTTTAGTTTAATTTTTAAAACAGCAAATATCTATTACATTTTTAACTAATACATCAAGTTTGATAATGTATAAATACTTTAAATAATTTATTAAATATGAATTTTACGTAATCGGTGTATTTCAATAATTAGTTATAAACTTTATTATTCTTGCATTTTGAAAACCATGTTTCTTAGATTTCTCTTATAAATAATGTTTTGAATTTTTTCAAAAGGTTTAATTACATGTTTGGAGTTTGTATCAGACTTTTAATATAATTTTTCATGTAATATAAGACATAGACAAAATTTCCAGTTGTGATCGTAATTTACTGAACAATATCTCTTTCTTACAATTCTGTTCTGAAAAACATAAGAACTATCATTAGCTGAAACGTCTATCATTAAATATTTTAACGTATTCAAGGATAGATGTTTTTCCCTTGCACTAATTTTCTGTATAAATAAAAATATAGAGAATCAAAGCCTTAATCTATGCAACAGGTTCTACAGAATTCAGAAATGTTTAGCAGGAATGTTTACAAAACATATTCAATAATAAAGAATTCTTGTTTCTGCTTTCTATCATTAAAATATCGAAATATGAAATTACAATAATTTGGCCTGTAATGTATTTAATTTAATCTATAATTTCGACAATAATTTTCTATTTATTAAATCTAAATATGAGTCTTGAAAGCCAAGATTATAGTTCAGATTACTAGATGACAAGAATAGGTTTGAACAAGTTCCAAAAAGACCCAACAAAGACAAAATGGCGTATGACATCACCTACCTATCGTAAAACGGGAATAAAAAGGTGAGGAAAAATAAGGAGAAGGGGAAAAATGAGTTTTTTAGTAAATCTCTTTTAAAGAAAGCGAGCTTATCTAGTCGTTTTCCCCTTCAAATCCCCGACTCCCTCTTTTCTCTCTATCTTTCATATACTAAACTCTCCGTCAGAAAAGTAGCTTTAGAGGACCATACAGATATTACACTGTAAATTCTATAGCAGCATTCAGTCTTGCCAAATAAAATAGACGACCTAGTGGCCAAGGCTCATGCGTCGAAAGTTTATGAGAAACAATTTTATTTCCCCAAATCCAGGGACAGTTATGATAGGGTCTATGTACTAGTCCAGTACAGATGGGGACAGCAATCGAGGACCTGGTCCAGACCTGCCTTTATGCTTACCCAAGAGACCTCTGGCCTTTGGAAAAAAGAGCCACCTCCAAGTCGTAAATCTGCCTTTAGTGGCCAGGTTACGTATGGAATTCTGAGCACTGTCGGCTGGCCGAGCCAAGATCAGGATTTACGGAACCAATCCGTGGAGAATGATGCCTAATATTTTTTGTTCCAAGCATCGGGGTTGCCCGATTGCTCCTCGCCAACAGCTCAATTCACTCATCGCTGTTTTTTCCTTCTATTTAGCTACTACTTTTCAATGTTATGCCGCTCTTTTAAACAAGTCATTAAATTCAAAGCGTTAAGTTTTGATTTAAAAGAGAAATGTTAAATTTCTTGGGCACACTATTTATTAAAAGTAATGAAAAACTCATAAAAGAGTTCAAGCAAAATTTATGCGTTGGCTTTCTGAAGGAAAAAAAAAAAAAAAAAAAAAAAAAATACTAGTTTTTGGGATTAAAACTTAATTATATTCTTAGCTGTATTGTATTGCAAATTAACTTTATTGTATCGTGTAATTTATAGTTTCAAGTTCACATGTAAAATTTTGCAAAAACTCATGAAAACTTTAAATCTCATATTATTTAATTCTACATAACTATTGAGAAATAACCTATACATATTGTGGAATTTAGGTGATCAACTCTTCCCTCCATATTTCATATTTTTGAACTCGATTCAGAATCTAAAAACTTCCACTTCCAAGAATCAGGATAAATTGTCATTTTAAATGGCTTCTTCAATGAAACTAAACCACATTTCAAGGAAAATAAAAACTATGAAAACTTCTCTTAGCAAACTCAACAAATAATATTTTCTGACGCAGGATCCGTCTAACTTTAGGAAAGTGTAATTTGATGCCACAGCTAGGATTTGAAACTAAAATGAACAACTTTTATGCGTATTTTAATCATACAATTCTGAAAAATAAATAAATAAATAATACCGTACCGACCTATAAATTTAATAATAATTTTTTCTTAAATAATAATTATTGAATAGGAACCTAAAACACATTTTCATTTAAATATATTTACGCGAAAAGTAAAATAATAATAACAAAACAAAAGGACGAAAATAATTAAAAGCTCGCAAACTATAGAGAAAGCAGGGACTATCGAAGTATACTTTAACACAAGATATGTCTTATCTTTCAAAAGAGACGATCCAGCCGCTCAGGCGCGTGCCTAGTTTATCAAAAAGAAGTTACAGCTGGCAGACCCTCTTTTTTTTCTATTTTAACACATTTAATAAAAACATTTAAAAACTTAATTTTTTTCTAATGTAAAAAGTATCAGCAAGCGTTGCACTACGATTCATGTTTTTTTTCTACAGAACCATAAGTATTTTTTCAAATGATATGGCGACACTGCGCCAAATATGAGAAACACTTTTCGAGGCAGCGTGTTGAGATGAGCCCCCCATCCCTAAAGTGCTGCCCCTGCGTGGCTGCCATTTCCCCAAGGATGTTAAGCCTAGACCTTTTCCTTGATTACTCAAAGGCAGTTTAGTTTATGGCCCTAGACACCAATATGCTAGACAACCCCCGAAGTTTCTAAAAAAAGGTGAGGATAGCTTGTTTACAGTCTACTATAAAAACGTTGAAGAATGGAAAAAGATTTTTCTTTTATATTCTGTTGGCCCTCACAAAGACCCCCCAGGGAACGAACGACCCTTTATAGTATCTCCGTCAAATATATTTTTCTATATTTCACCTACTGTACATATCCTAATTTTTAGATGCATTTCAGATAGCTCGTAAATATAGACACTCCGAAGAATTTTTTTTTTTTTTTTTGGTTCGCATATTCCTCCGTTTTCTTAGTTCGATTGCATGTTTTTGGTTAATACTGTTACTCTGATTACCTTGTTCGGTTTATTTTATTACCTAAGCGGATTTTAAATTGAAATTTTCTAAGCTCATGCTTTACTAATTTTTAGTTATGGTTATGGTTAGTATTTTTTGCAATATAATTTTAACTTTGGTCTAACAAAATTTTTAAAAATAAAGGCCTTACTTATGGTATAAAATATGCTATTTAAATGACATAATTAGGTAATTTGTTTTTGTTATACAAAATATAAGTAGTTTTTAACTTTAACAAAAAAAAGTATGACTTAATGAAAAGATAAAATGAAATAATTAGTTATTTAGAAAATTTTAGGTTTGTTAAAAATATATTGTCAGCTTCAGAGAAAGAGATATATTTGGTAAAAAATTATGGTAAGACACTGTTGTAGATTATTATAACTTTTTTTTTTTATTCTAAAGATTTGAAAGATAGTAAAACGGACTTTATTAACTTTAAATATTTATTTTACCAATAAATGTAATTTTTCTGAAATGGCATTAACTATTATTTAAAATTTAAATTCAATAAAAACTATAACAATCTTTACTTGTTTTAAACAACAAATCACCAAGTATTCATTTAAATTAAAAAATAATAGTTATAAATTAAAAATTTCAAGTAAACTTAGCTTTTAACTTAATAGTTTTACTTTAAATTTAAGAAATTTAGTTGAAACCAGCATTTTCTAAAAAACAATTGAAAAGCTTTTAATAAAAAATAAAAAAAAGGAAAATAACATACTTTAAATTCTTTTTGTCCTTTTTTTTTCTCTCTCTCCCTCTTTATATTTGTTTTACTCAAAAATTTGTAATGAATAATTTGAACTTATGTAATATGATTTTTCCTTTTTTTTGGTGATAATTAAAACCTAAAAAATGATTTAATGACAGAAACCTAGAATCGTTCCTCAATTTTTCATTAATTCAATAAAAAAAGATGCTGTTAATTGGAGAAAAAAAATCTTTGTCTCGATTTTTTGTACAGTTATTATAGTTTCAAAAAAAAAAAAAAAAAAAAAATTCAGTTTTTCTTTGTTTTGAAATATTTAACAGTGATAAAACGTAGAAAACTTTTAAAATTCAAGTTGTTTTTATTTTTTGTGAAATTTGACAATGATAACACTAAGAAAACGAAAGAATGACAAATGTCTCGAACTATTTTTCATTCATTCCTAATCAAAAAAATAAATTTTCTTGAGTTAAAAAGTAAGAAAAGAGAGTTTAGTTAATCGTAAACAACGGCTTGCAAGGGACGAAAAGGTATCAGAGACCACCACAGACTGTAACTTATCTTTATTGCTCGTGGGAAATCGTTTCTTTGCTACCCCTCCTCCTAAGCTTCTCGCGTCCAGAATTTGCTAGAACCGCTACAATCTTTCCCCCAGTTTTCTACTAGGAAGGTCGAGAGCCCTGCAAAGACTTTTTACGACTATTGCGATCCATCCCACATAAATTTTTTGCTGACTTTGGGGAACACTTGGAGAAGGATTTTTCATAACTCCCTATCGCGTTAGAAGATCGCAAATTCTTCAAGCTGTTTTTTTTTTTTTTTTTTTTTTTTTTTTTTTTCCAAGCTGCCTCCGAATATTTGAATCTGTCATTTATTCTGTCGGAATAAGACTTAGATATGGTCGGGAGCACGTAAGCAGACTGCATGACCTTCCTCTTAATTTTTCTAATGTATATATAACACAATAAAAAAACAAAAAAGAATAAAGAAATTTACATAAAAAATTAATAAATTTCCTTAACTGCGCATAAACTGTAAGTACATAGAACCCATATATCATATGGAACAATATATAGAACCCTATTCCATTAACATATTTTGATTTGGCTATATTAGTACAATATTAGAAAGCATTCTATTTCGTGGATGTAATCGCGTGAGCTGACGACGAGACTATATCTTTCTGTTATTTTGTTTTCATGCCTTTGAATTTTTTTTATAATTAAAAAAAAAACTTTTTTTTTCTTGTTTTCTTCATATTTTTAATTTCATTGTATATATACTATATATAATAAATATGTTAGTATTTATATGTATATATATATATATATATATATATATATATATATATATATATATATATATATATATATATATATATATATATATATATATATATATATATATATATATATATATATGATTTATATATGATAATATATATATATATATATGATTTATATATGATAATATAAATATATATATATATATATATATATATATATATATATATATATATATATATATATGAAATATCGACTACACTGTTAATTAACATATTTAAAGCCCATGTTTCGAACCTTAAAGTTTGGTCTCGAGACATTGTAAGTGAAAATCCGAGAATGATCTTTGACTATCTTTGATTTGACTTGTAAACAAAAATCTGAAAAACTCTGATCTCTATTCACCGATGTTGTCCCTAACAGAAATATAAAGAAATTAATATCACATAAGTTTGTTTTTATTTCTGTATAAACAAAACATTGGAAGAAGTTCAGGGTAGAATAAATGTAATTTATTTAAAAAAAAAAAGACATTCGCTCATATTTGCTGCTTTGAATTCACTTTAAAACAATAAGCCATTAATTTATGCATACGATATTAATGGTAAATCCCCATTATTTTAGATATTAAACATTGCTTGATAGGTCAATTTGAACCATAAATGAGACGCTGTTTGATAATTAGTAAAAATAATGAAGCTTTTTGATTTGTTAAAACAAATGTTTTAGGAAATTACTTTGAATGAAAAAAACTTTCGCATTTCGTTCATCATTCCTCTTTAAATTCCGCAGGCATTAATAATTCAACGATATTAATTTAAATTAATGTTCTTTTTTATTTAAATTTGAATTGAAATCTGCAACAAGCTAAAGCATTTTTTTTTTTTTTTTTTTATATGCACAACAAAAATTTTCCATTAAAAATTCCTTTAAAGTTAATTTAAACTCACATGTCTTGCTACGTCTTTAAAACTTTTATTCTAGTAGCTTTTTATCAGAAAGACGGCAATGTCTGAAAACATCCACCAGAAAATATGTAGCGTTTTCAAAAGCTGGGAAGTATATTGTGTGAGAGAGCTGTTTCGAGATTAACAAGCATAATGGATTCTGCTCTATCAAGATATAGGAGGTAAGAATCTGGAGTCATAAGCAGAATTCTGAAGAAAAGATTGTAAAGTGATTAAGCGCACTAAGTAATAAGGCTAATAGCTAAAATGAGCCGGCTTCTCTCGATAAGAGGAGAAAGACGCTGAAAAAAAAAAGAATTAAGTTTCTGAGAAATGAGCGGTACTAATTCAGCTCCACAAATGGTGTACTCTAACATAATGTAATATTTTGGCTTATAATGAATGTGCATGAAGAGAAGAACGGGCTTAAATGCGCCTAATTAGATGCTGAGCCAATTAATACTACTTGGGAAACTGTTTTCTCGCTCCAGTTTTGGAAATAGCTCAGAAAACGGGAGAGATAAGATTTAGAATTTTATGAGTTACTGCTTTTCAGAAATTTTTATAGAGTGATACAATAAACAGCTTTATCTACTTTCACGTTTCTGCCATTTTCACAAAGGAATTAATGAATATTTTCTTTCATTTCATCCACAACACCCTTACGAGTATTGGACCGATCAATTCTTTGTTTCTAGTATCTTTTCAATTGGAAAAGAATGGAAGTTATCATCATTTCTCTAAGAATTTTCACCCCAACAGTTCGAAAACTTGAAATCAAATGCAAGTTTGGAAAGTTGTGAAATTAAAAATACGAGTAATTGCACTTTTAATGGATCGGACCGGTTTTAATTACTTTCATCGGACAAAAGAATTCATTTACTAAACTTTTCCAACGAAGCTAATAAGTTGCTAAGCGTTTGTTGAATATTTAACATTATTTGATTTATAACGTTGTAATTTGTATTAAGCTCTTTTGGATATCATGCTTTATACATTGAATTTTATTTGCTAAAATTAACAATATATTTAAAAAATAATTGTGCTTTGTTATTTTTGCTTAACTTATCTTCTTTTTTTTTTAATTCTGTACATTTTTTATTATTATTAGTAGATGAGCAAAATATAAAAAATTAATTTTTCCGAAAAAAATGATTTAGTTAGAATGTTAGTATAAAATTCAATGTTTTAATTTAAAAGAAAATGTAATCAGAATAGTATTTGACTCGATTTTTTTAAAATTTTTTCCTTGTTTGCTAGATTTATATTTCAATGTCTTGTTGCAGGTTTTGCCATTTCCTTTTACCAATGAATCATTATTATTTTTGTATTTAATAAGTTAAGGCGTTTCCTTTTCTTAACTACTAACTCATAGAAGGAAATAAGGAGGACTTCCAAAATCATAACATGTGTGCAGAAGTAATATCCCTTAATAAATAATTCAACTGTAATGAAATATTTTTACTTTAATGAAATATTTTGGAAAATATCAAACTAGATATTACTAACTTTTTTATGTAGTTAAATAACTTTTCGCAAAAATAAATGTTCAATATTTTGAGATAAAGACTTATCTGTATATTAACAGTTTCATCACTTTGCTCTTGCGATTTCGGCATTTTCTTTTGATTAATCAGACGTAAACACTTCTTAACAGAAAGTTATCTGAACAGGTAGATCTTCCAGGTAAAAATGGGCGTGAACTTTTGATAGATATGAAAAGTGGTTGGTTCTGTTTGCCCGGAAGTAGGAGGAGCCCTTATCAACAAATATATCATTCATAATCTTTGAACCGTTTCTCTTTGACCGCAGGCTGATACCAATTAAGTCAAATTTTCATGCAACTGCCAACTTCAAAGCTTGCCAACAAAACTGACTTTTCTGCACTTTTAGAGCCACAGTTGGGGTGATTGTAAATAGTGAAGGTATGTCAGAAACCAGTTTGGTATTGAAGAGATTTCATGCCTTCTGACTAATGCACGCACGCAAGTTTATTACTTTCAATCAACCATTTGGGAAGCGTATAATAGTCCAAAAAGCATAGATTGTAATCTGAAATGGCCATCTTTTACAATAGTGAGCAAGAAATATAAAATTTCTGAAAACATTTGTTTCGATCGTAACACAGTCATCAAGCAGCTGTAAAAGTTTCAGACTTCAGTTCATCTTTAAGATATAAAATATATCTTCCATAAGCTAGTATTCTAAGTAGTTGATGTCTGGAGATTTTAATAGTGTTCTAAAAATTATTCGTAAATAAAATTTATGGGGACATAAAGTAAAAATTTTAAGGAGATTAACTTGAAGCAGGTATGTAAGAAATATGAAAATAAAAAAGTAGGATACTAAAAGATACATAAACTTTATTAAAAAAGTTTGTTGTAGTTTAATTATTTTGTCTGCATTAAAACTAAAAATCATTAGGAGCTAGACTAAATAATCATTCTTAAAAATCATTCCCCACTACTTATGAGATGTTAAAACTAACTTTTTAAATCCCAACATTTGATAATAGACAAAAAAATATAGATTCTAATCTCAAAAGGGTACCTTAGCAAGAAGTATAAAATTTCTGAAAACATTTGGTTCGATCGTAACAAAGATAACGAGCAGCTGTTATAATTTCAGGCTTTTTTAAGAAATAAATTAGTTGCATTCCGAGGAATTTAATAGCATTCTAAATATTATTCGAATATAAAATGCATGGATATAAAAAGTAAAAAAATATGAAATGCACAAAATAGAAAAACAAACAATAGGGAAATTTTGCTGAAGAGTTGGTTACAAAATTTAAGTTATTTGGTTTATTATTAAACTTAAAATCATTTACAGAAAGATCAAATATTCATTCTTAAAACCTTGCTTACGATTACACTTCTTTAGTTCAAATTCGGTTAGTTTCAAAACATTTTCAATCTACTTTAAAAAAGGATATTTGGAGGAACAATTCAAAATAACACAATTGGAGGACATTGCTCTATATACATTGGACATTATTTTGATGATTTTAAAAAGGACCGCATTGTATAGTTACTTTATGATAGTTTAAATCTTAAAAATACGTTTTCGTCTATATACAGTAATTTTAAAAGAGAATTATTTTAACGAATAAATGAAAATTTTAAAATTGAATAACGGATTTGTTATATTTATTGAGTTTGTCTCTATTTTTGGATATTAATAATTTCTATACATTGAAGACAAGAAAATATCAATTAGTACTTATTCACTTATAATGCAAAATAAAATTTTAGAGAGAAAAAAATGGCTAACGAAAGAAAAAAACGAGAGAAAGACTCTAGATTTACTAAGAAGTCGAAGCATTAATATTTAATTTTGACAAATGTTTAGTAAGTTCTACTGCAGTTGAATTGTCTTGAACGGACGAAAGAAATAGAATAAAAAAAGCAACAAAGAACGTCATCGCATTTAAAAAAGTGAGTCTTTTTGAACCCTCTTTTTTTTTCTAAAGCGGAGAAGTTACATTCGTATCTGAGACGCGTGAATAATATAATATCTGCATGTAAACTTCACTTCTTGACTACAGATTAATTTTAATCTAAATTGAATTATTTAAAATATTCTATGGCTAAAAAAAGAAGACGGAAAAAAAAAAAAAAAAAAAAAAAAACAGAAGGGGAAAAAACTATTTCCGAAAAAAAAAGCACCCGAAAGATTTCTTAATCTTTTGACCAACGATAATCTCTTTTCGAAAGGAAAAGAAACAATTCTATACCTACAAAATATTCAGAAGAAGACAGTTAAAGAACTTTCCAACCGTAGGAAAAGAAAACAGTAAAGTTAAAAGCAAGATGAGGAAAAAGAAGAAAAAAAAATATATAAATATATATATAAACACGGTCGCATCGTTTTCATAAGTAAAAAGACATATGAATACATGCAAGTCGAACTACCCTGACAGTTTTCTTTTATTCTTTTTGAACTAAGAGGAAATAAATACTGACTTGCAGCTTTCTTTAAGATTTCTGTAACTAATCAATTATTTAGATCGAAGACTTCGTCATTTGCTCATTTTCTGCAGTCTAAGTTAGTTCGTCGAATATATTTTTACCTACCACAGCTATCATGCGAGATTAACAAATATGCGGAAAAATACGATTAACTTACCACGAATTAATCTTACGTACTTACGTATTTTTTATTTTAAATATTTTTTAAAGATGTAAGCTCTAAGCTCCAGTTCAAATTAATAGCTCACTCGTTTTTTCTTTTTTCGGAAAAGAATATTTACATTATACAAAAATATTACAATTATTGCAGTATAAAAACATTAGCCTTAAAATATTAAAAAATTACATTATAAATTATTAATTAAATAAACAATTTATATATTTATTATTAATTTATCATTTACTAAATTATTTATTATCATTTATTATTAATTTATCATTTATTATTAATTTATCATTTATTATAAATTTATCATTTATTATTAATTTATCATTTATTATAAATTTATCATTTATTATTAATTTTAATTTATTTAATTATTATTAAATAAATTAAAAATTATGATTATGATTCGAAATATTGCTATTTATTAAATATTTTACATCCAAATAAAATAAAAAGTTGTCAAAGGCACAATTTTGAAGTATGTACAATTAAAATAAATTCTGAATTCTTAAAGAGTACTCGCTTTTTAAATTAAATACCGACTTATTTTTCTTTTTACAAATTATGGACCAAAAAAAAATAAATATTAAAATTCGAAATGATTTTGTTTTAAAAGAACCCCGCCAAAGCCAATTGACATCTGCAATAATATCTGTAGAGTTGATATAGAAATTCTGAAAATAAGCATAATGCAAAAAATTGCTTGTTTCAAAATAAATCAAATAAACCAGTACAACATTTATAGCTGAAAACTGGTTTTTTATTTTGTTGTTCCTGTTATTCATATATTCAATTAATTACTTAGAAAAATAGTTCTATTTTGAATTCATGTTTATCTGCCTAAAAATCATTAACCTAATCATTAATCATAAACCTGATGATCTGTCCTAAAAGTTTGACACAGCATTTGAGCGACTCCCTGTTACATATAATCAAGATAAATATTATGAATATTATATTCAAATGTTACTTATTTTACTTAATAGTTAGATATGCTATGCTTTTTTACGGGGGGGGGGGACACTAATTCAAGGAAGAAAACGAATTGCACAAGAACAGGATAATTAATTGAGTAAAAAAAAATTTAAATTATAACCAGTAAAATAATTTACAGTCATTAATTGATAATTAGTTGTTTCCATTTTTTTCATATATTCGCTCATTCAGTAACTCTGGGGAACAATTTTCTTTTTCAGTTGCATGAAATTTTTAAATTTGCAAACGCTTTCTCTGCACATCTTTTTTAAAATTCACATTTTTAGTGTATTTGTTATCGAAATGTACAAGATTAAAAATGTTATTTATAACAGGAGGTCGCATTAATGTTGCGACAAACCTTTTAGGGAGTTAGAAAACATCGTCAGGAATAAAATAGGAGCTCAAGCCCGGAAATGTCTTCATACGCCAATAGGGGAGCTTTCCTATTATGAACTGTTTCTTTGTGCGGTTCTGAACATATCATAGCAGGGAAGTTGCCCCAGTCGGATACAATGACATTTATAGGTGTGCAGTTTTAAACCTGATGATCTGTCCTAAAAGTTTGACACAGCATTTGCGCGACTCCCTGTTACATATAACGTACATTTATTGTACAAAAATAGACCAAAAATGTCATTTAAAAAAATCTGCAGCTTTACGAGCAAAATGAATTTCAGATTTGAAATCCCTACACCTGAATCAGGCTAGATCAAGTTATTTGTATGAGTGCGACAGAAAATTTGTTCCTCGGTGTAATTTATAACAATAGCCATGCTTTGAGAAGTATTTAAACTTGTGTTTGATAATTATTAACACTAAATCTAGTAATATTTCAATTAAATGACAATAGTTTTAAATTACTCAAAGTCAGTTGTGCTTATTTATAAGCTTCTAGTAGATCCTGAGAAATTACGTAAATAATCGAAAAACAACGAGCGATCTTACGTATAATAACTAAGGAAAAAATGTATGAATACTTATCTTTAAATGGTGCTTGCTTTAATTGATATCTGAAATCGCTATGTTGACCGGAAAAATCTCTGACACAGAGGAAAAAAAAAACTATTTACGCTGGAATATTTAAAAATATTTTGTTACCGTTTATCATTTCCTGCCAACTAAACAGAAGAGGAACAGGGTAATCAGTTTGGTGTTTCCAATATGCGTTCGGAAATATGACAAAGATAGGTCATAAAAGTATATTCATCTGGGGGTTATGCCATTGTTTGGCATAGGATATCACAAATGAATGGGGAGATGACGCTTTTTCCCTTTGCAATTCAGACCAAATAAAAAGGTATCAAAAATGCATTCGGACAGGGTCCACCAATACATAAATATAAACGGCTTTGTTATGATTAGGGGGTGGTTTCAACCAGTCTTTTCTCTTGCTGAAGCACACATCGATTTTATCAAATTATTTTTATGACAGAAGACAATAGAAAAAAAGACAAAGAAAGTTAATTGAAGAATCTATAATATTAGTACTTAAGCTAATGAAAATTGAAAAAAAAAAAAAAAACTGTTTTTAACAATAATATATTATTGTCACAAACAATTATTTACAACATCAAAAGCATGCATCGAAAGTAATGTTTCAATTATTTCGTAACAGAGAAATAAAATTTTAAATTCACTGTTAGAAAAATCAGTTAAACTTTGAATCATAATATGGTACGAAATTTGTTGTAAAAATAAGAAGTCGAAGTATAGTATCATATCATCAAGTTTACCAAGTATCATAATACGATTCTACCTAACACCATATTAAAAATTGCAGGAACAAGCTCCAATAATTTAAACAGTGCATAACTAAAAGTTTAAATACATATAACTTTTAAATAATTTTAGCAAATGGCTTTTTATATTTTTTTTCAAAATTATGATTTTCAATTTCATGGTTATTAAAACTAATTTTTTTCTCTCTCCTAGGATTCGTATTTGCCGAATGTGTTAGATAATTATCTTCAAAAATTAAGTAACATTAAAAATTAAATAACAGGAAAATGAAGCCAATCTGAAATTTGTATTCTTGATTTCTGACAGAGTTAATTTTTTAAAATTTTTTATTCAATATTACTTTTATTATTTAAAACATAATTTTGCTACTATGGCTCTTGTTGCTTTTCGTGTAAATTATTTTAGAAAATAACTTTTTTCAACTTGTAAGATTTAAATTGAAAAGATTTTTGTAGCAAGGTTCCAAATAAGGAGAAAAAAAATATAAAGATGTTTTTCTCTTTTGAATGCAAATTTAGTTAAAAAAATATGCCTTGACTTTAAATTTTTGGTACAAGACTTGCCTTTTTTATTGAATCTTCAAACGTTTTCAACGTTCTTAAAAGTAAATAAATGAAACAAAATAAAAATTAAGATGTTTTTTTGTATAATTTATGTATGCATTGCAAAGCGTTGCTTTGTTTTTGAAATAATATAATCATATAACATTGCTACATCCAAACGAATATTATTGTTTAAAAAAGTATTGTTTATTATAAAAAATATTAGTAAAATCTGGCATAAAGAGAATTCTGTTGTTTCTGTTTCCAAATAAATATTATTGTTTAACTAAAAAATATATTTAAAAACTGCCATAAAAATTCCTCCGCAGTACAGATGGTTACTGTTTAACAAAAAAAATATTTTTATAAAAATTAGCGTAAAAACCTTTTACTCAGTACATTTTCCAAATGAATATTATTGTCCAATAAAAATATTTGTGAAATGCAAATTTCACAGGAGAAAGAATAAGTGTCTTTTCTGAATATAGAAATTTAGTCTCAACGAAAAGTAATATTTATATATTACGTTCTTTCATAAATAACCTCTACCCTTTTATAATTAAAATTCCATCGTTGCGAAACAATGGCTGAAGACGCATAAAAACGTTTTGAGTAGCAATAGTTTCATTATAAATCTACCATTTTCACTCATGGGAGATCTTTCTCAACAACATTCCTTCTTATCACCCGCTTCTTTTATTTCATTTTTTTTTTTTAAGATTGAAAAAAATAAGAATAATAAAGTAAAAATTAAACGCATAAGAATCCTCTATAAACTGCAATTATGCCACAGTTATTGTAGGCTGTTTTAATTAAGACTGAATGTTTTAAATTACAAAAACCCTCTTCATTAGGGTGAGGAAAGCGGTTTGATTTTGTAATAAGTGTGTAAAAAATATAAAAATAGCGGCATTAATGTCTTTATAATTCCATAAGTCTAAATTGGAAGATAATACTTCTAACAATAAATTTATCGTCGTGAACAACAAAAAGAAAGATATTGTTGACGAAATCTTGATAAGTTACCGACCAAAATAATTAATAAACAAATGTAATTTTTTTCCCTTCCCTTAAGATTTCTTTGCATACATATCAAATTAGCGTATTTTTTATACAGAAAAAACTTCTTGAATTTATTATAGCTCTTTTAGAATTATGAAAAGCAGCCTCATTCTTAAAAAGAAAATCTTACAAATCTTCGATACCTCAATTTCATATCCTGCGGGATATGTTTATTTATTGGAAATATTATTTTGGAATATTTCATTATTTTATTTAGACCAGGCTTATTAACAAATCATTTGGGGATTAAATTAAATGCCTTTCGTTCAAGTGTGCTTATTGACAAAAAATGCAGTTACAAATTTTTAATTCTAATTTTTAATTATGGAATAAGTTAATATTTTTACAAATTTATAATAATTCAAAAATATTTATTAACTACATTAGTTTAGTTATTTATTCTGGAAATAATCTTGATGCTAAATCTTATCACCAGAATTCAGTTACAAATTAGTAAATAATAAGACTGAATTTATTAATATATAAAGAAATTTAATTTATACATTATTTATAAGATAATTTATAATCGCAGGTTTTGTCAAATATTTTCAGCGTATTAATTATTAACAAAAATGTGGGTCAAACTTTTTCTATATTTATATTTAATTTAAGTAGTTTGTTAAGTTTTCAAATATAATTTTTGTTTTAGAAAATCGACGAATATTTAAAATTTCCGCATCATTATAAAAGTGCTAAATGCTATTGGAGAACTAAACATACGTGAGGTTTTCAACTCAGAAAAAAACCTAATATAAAGACTAATGTTTTATAAAAACTGTAACTCATTACTTGTGCTTTAGTGATCAAAATATTTACATAAAATAGTCGATTGTTAGTTATTTTAGTAGGATGCATGATTTCAATCAATATATAAAGTTATAAGTAATTTAACTGTCAGATGTAAAGAAGTACATGAAAATGCAACACTTCTAACAAATTATTTCAGCACAAAGGGTCTTCATTTCTTTTTCTTACCAACACCATCTTTAAATATCATGCAATAATATGTTAAACTATAAACGAAGCATAATTAGTAAAAAAAACATAATCATAAAATTCATTATTTTGATATTAAAATCTATAATATAAATGAACTAAATTTGTTACATTCTTATCTGTTGAATCTGAAATAATTCTAAACCTAATTATTTCTATTTTTGTTTTATATTTGACATAATAAGCAATGGATGAGAGCTCGGGTATCCATTATTATGCTAAGTCACACGTTAAATCTGAATTAATGAAAGCATCTAACAAGGAATTCTACGCTAGTAGCGATTCAAATTTAAAACTTTATTACATACAATTACCAGAACATTCATATAATATGCCATTGTTGTTTACCTTCGGTTTTAACTTCAATTGATTGAAGATTAGTTTTCCAATATGCCATTTTTCTACGAGTGGAAATGATCTAGTTTCGCCTGTAGTACTTGCTCAGTATTTGTGATCTTCTTCATCAAAAGAGATATATTTGAAGAGTTTAATCCTGATTAAAGTCTGGTCATTATCTCAAAATATCTCTCTAAAGTCTCATGTTATTCCTATTGTTTTCCAAAGATTGTTCATTTTTGAGTGTTGATTCCAATTAGTTATTACAGTTCTTAGCAAAAACAACATTCTTCTTAAAACTATTCAGAAATTCTTCAGCTTTTTTAAAAATTTTCATGTAAGATCCATCTGCAATATTAGGTTTAGCTGAAGGCATCTGCAGCAAGTATCTGTAAAACAATATTGCACATTATACCCGCTGGTCTGAACTTTAAGCTTTTGCTAACTGAGATAGCTAAAATGTATCATATTGTCACTAAATCAATATAAAATTGGGCATAAAGAGCCTGGGGCAAAACAATGCTAAATTTAGGTTTTTTAAATTATATTAAACGATAGGCTACTTACATTGGTTACAGCTTCACATCTTCAGAAGTCAGACTTGCTGTTTCTTGATTCTGCTATCACTTTTGCTGTGAAATAAGCATTAACACAACTTTCTGTATCAACGAAAATATGCTTTCCATCAAATTTCACATTTGCTACAGCTTTTGCAGCAACAAC
The DNA here is from genome assembly GCA_949128135.1 of Parasteatoda lunata. NCBI lineage: Eukaryota > Metazoa > Arthropoda > Arachnida > Araneae > Theridiidae > Parasteatoda > Parasteatoda lunata. The sequence continues at coordinate 20,563,991 of OX421980.1, forward strand.
ATTCGTGAAAAACAAAACAATTTTTAAAAACAGGCAAAAGATAGTTCACTCGGCATGTAAACATGTGACTTAGCATTGTGATGCCCCGAGCCCTTCATCCATACCCTCATAGTAAAAAAGAATAACACACAATAAAAATAATATTTGTCATTTATTACTTATTTCCAAGGATGTGTAGCAATATTTAAATTGGCTTACTTGTAAAATTGTCCGAAGATATGCATCACTGTTATATCGTTTTATGTTTAAGGATATTATTAAAAACTATCATGATCACGCATGTTGTCTAACTATAAAACAGAAAATCATATAAATCTTTCCATTTTATTTTTATTTCAAGTATAGAACAACCTAAGTTATTGGGACCAGATTTACTTTCGATAATCAATATATTCGAGTAATTGAGGTATGATCGTTTTTTAATCTACTTTCATGTATGAACTATGAAAGTTTAGTTTATTATTATTGATTTCAATGAATAAATGTTTGATATATTTTCTGAAATTGAATTTTAATATGATCATTTAATACCTGTATTTTTATGAAATAGGTTAAAAGCTATTTATTTTAAAATTCACTTGCAGTGCTGCCTAAGACAGGTAATTATTACCTTTTTTTTTTTTTTAATAAACCATTTATAAAGCAGCATATAATTCTAAATTATTAGCTGATTTCATCGATTTTCGAAGTATATTTCAATAATTTACATTCCTTTTTAAGGTATTCTCTTGATTTTTCTTGTACTATGAAGCAGTTTCTTCTATATATTAAATACAGCACATTATTTTAGCAGAAATAGATGCAATGGTGGTCAAACTAAATCCCACTAATTATGAAAAATCGGTTAAACAGCGAAAATTAAAACTTTCTGACTTCCTTAGCGAAACCAAAAAGAAACAACTCACAAAAAGTTTATTTGTTGCTCGCAGGAAATTATCAATTCAATGTAGTTACGGCCGGGATAGCCTGGTCGGTAGGGCACTGGGCCCATGTCCAAGAGGTCGTGGGTTCGATCCTCGCCGACCGAAGACTCCCCGTGTAGTAAATGGTGACTGATGCACGTTAAATCTGTCGAGTCTCAAAGTCCTCCATGTTCCCATAACAAATCAATACCTCTGGGGGTACTAATCCAGGAGTTTCCTTGTCTTCTGGATTGGTTCAAAATTACAAGGCTACGGAGTTGAACATTAGTAGTTGTAAACCCATGAAATTGGGTCGGCTGTTCAACGACGGTTATAAAATAAAATAAAATTCAATGTAGTCATACTTTTAAAGAGTTTTTTTATTTTATTATTATTTTGCGGGACTTGTGCAGTTGTATTAAAATATAACTGAAATTCAATATTTCAAATAGTTCTTTCACTGTTTCTAACTTTCAATAACTTCTTGATATTATCGAAATTATAACTGTAGTCAGATCTCGTGCTTAAAAAAAAAAAATATCGATCTTAATTAAAAGGGGTATTTGTATCAAAGAGCTTCGGATAATCAAGGTTCTCGTGCGAATCTTAAAAGTTTCACTTTCCAATATTTTTTGCCTTTTTGTTCATACTAAGGGATCATGTTGTTCACACTTAATATATTAAAATGAAATCAAACTATGATCACTACAGAGTGAGACTATTGTTAGCTACAATTAACGGGTAAACTGAATAGTTAAATACTTTTGACAACAAAAATGATTCTATAATAATTTTTGCAGAAAGAATTGAAGCAACAGCAACACACAGATTTATACTTGATGCTTTCAGTTCTTACTAGTTTACGGTTGTAGCCAGAAACTTTTGTAAAATTGATACATTAAAAAAAATTATCGAGAAAACTTACTTAAAAAACTATTTTGCCATATTTTCTCAATTTATTTTAAGTTTGTAATATTTTAGAAACAAAAATCCGTTACGATCATTCTGTTAAATAATAGGAAAAAAAAAGATAAAAAATAATTTGTAAAATTAGGGTTGAATTAGTATAAAAACCAAAAAGCTTCAAAAGAAACAGATGAAGAAAAGTTCCTCTTCTTTCTAATGTGAAATAAAGTTGAGATTGCAAGCTTACGAAGAAACTTGAACTTTACAAACATTATTTAACTGTATCTTCATTCGCATTTTATTAAGTTCAAAATTAGTAAATTAATGTTAACTACTTAAAAATTATAATGTATTCTTAAGTTTTTGCATATAATTGGAATTTTTCTGTTTATAAATATTAAAAAATAGTAAAAAGAACTTACCTTCCATTAGTAAGTTATTCAATTACTTTGCTAGTCATCCTTCTTGCTATTGTGACTGTGGACTTGAAACCAATTTACTATCTTACCATTACTATTCATTAGAAGATCGCCGCCGTAGATCGATGTTAAATGACTGAAGTTAAATGAACTCGTAATGAAGTTTACTATTTCTACTGATAATAATTTTGAGAGATCTCTTACCATTTTATGATGAAGCCTTTGGACATTTATTGTGGAACATCAAAGTTATTAATGAGTTCACAATTAGGAAAAAATATTTTTTTCCTTTTATCAGTCGTATAATACATGAAATTGTATACAAAAAAAAAACAAAAAAAAAAAAAAAAAAACACAAGATAAAATTTTAAATAAAAAGATTCAATTAAAGATTTATGTTAGGGTTGATGTTATTTTATTCATGGGACTTTTAAAACTTATTTTTAAAGTTAAGTTTCAAAATTTTAATATATCAGAAAATTTTTGACTTTAAATTAAACAGAGAGAAAAAGCCACATATTTTACGATTTAGAAATTCCTAAACTATAATTGGTTATGTTTCACAATTATTTCATGTGAATTTTATGTGAATTTTATGTGATTTCAAATTGAAATCACGTATTTTTGACGAAATGTGAACTCGAAAATATTTACAGAAGCTGCTACACCGATTACTACTGTATGATGGGATGGTACATGAATTAGTGAGCTTTTTTTTTTTCAAGCAAGTTTCCCGGGATCGAATCATAGAATTCCTCTCCCCATACAGGAGAGAATAGCAATTTTCTTAATTGGACACAGTGTTCGCTCGTGGCATTTGCAGGAAGCAGTTTCGTCAAAAAAAAAAAAAAAAAAAAAAAAAAAAAAGAAAAAAAGAGAAAAGAAAAAAAAAAACTATAAGTTGATCATAAAAAAACTTCAACAATATTTGAGAATATAACTTAAAATAATAATCCAAAATGAAATTTTGGTAAAAGAATTTTTTCATAAATTTGTAATTCGAGAAAAACAAAACATTTTATATTTTAATTAATTATTACAAACTTGTGATAGTTTCGTTTCCTTTATCTTGCATATATCAGTTTTCAAATAGCGAAATTATTGCCGATTCTCTACCACTTTCTCGCAAATCAGTGTGTGAATATCAAAGCACTAACTTTTTTTTATCTATAATTAAGTACTTTTTTCCAAACACCAAATTCAGCACGAGTAATTTTTTTTTTTTTTTTTAATATGATGAAAATATTATTTTTTTAACGAAATATTCAGGATAAGTATTTTCAATGTTAGTGGAAGCATTATTTTCCGAACGCATTATTATTTTAGTAAAAACAAATGTATTTTAATGCTATTAAACGCAAAAACTTAAGATTAAATAATATTTTGAGAAAAAAAAAACTAATTAAATAACTAAAATAATTTATTTTCAACTATTGAATACTACTTTTTAATTCAGAAATTTCTTTCAAAAAACCAATTATTATTAGTTGAAAGTAATTCTTAAGAAATATTAGTCAAATATAGTTTTAGGAAATGAACTACATTAGTTTCATTGGTGTAGGAATAAATCTGGTGTATAAAATTTGCCCTTGAAGTAAGAAATCTTCCCAATTTCTTTTTCTTTTTATTTATACCTTAATCTTTTTTCTTTTTTTTTTTTTTTTTTTTCTAAAATAAAATATCTTTCTTAGTATTTTTTTTTTCTAAAGTAAAGTACTTTCATTTCTCACTCATGTATTATTTATATGCGACGAAATACTTTATTCTCATCTATATGCTGATTTCATCGATATAAAATTTCAGAAAGAATCTCGATATATATTCCTTCTAGACATTGAAAGAATTTGCACAAGAGACGTTATTCATAGAGAAAAATATATCCCAATGAAATAAAAAAGAAATGTCAATATCAACATCCAGTTTCGTAATAAAACCTGTCGAGATAGATATGGCATTAAAATATTGATACCAGATACATCTTGTTTCGCAGTATTTATAACGAAATAGGGTTTATGTGATACCTCTACGTTATATCACAAATCTGATAAGATATAATCCATATATTTCTATCATTGCTTGCCAAGGCGATTTAAAGGCGAAAGAATCTTATGCAAATATTTTTTCGCTTTTCTTACCCATACGATGTTTTCTTTTCACTTGGCAGTGTTATTCAAGCAAGCCAAACAACCGGCAATGCTCTAAATCGGTTTATGTGACGGTAATACTTTTAGCGATCGTTTTTATATTCGAAATGTTACTCACTCAATAGCTTGTGTCGTTTTTCTATACACATACATCATAACCATAGGGAGGGTCGGTGCTTGGAATTTAAATGGATTTGACAATTTTTAGCATTTGTATTGCACTTGCTTCCTACTCTGCCAGTCTATATCAATCTGTCAAGGAATTAGATGGGTTTTTTGGTTAACTTGATAAATCGTTTCCTTTTCACCCTTATTCTTTAACATTTCCCTTCAGGATTTCTTCAAATAAAATGTGAATTCAATTTTTATTTTTCATATCAGATTTTTATTTTTCACGGCATTATGGTGTCATGAATATTTATTAAATACTTTGAATGGTGACAAATAGTGGGTAGATTTATCATAGTTTAAGGGGTTGTATGGAAAGAGTAAATATAGGATTTAAGTATGCATTTTATCATCTTTAATAGCATATGAGATCTAGTAAAATGAAAATATGTATAAGGGACAATTGTGAAGCAATAAATTTTTTCTTATTAGTTTAAAAAAAAAGAAAAAAAAAACTATCTTAAAGTTAAATTGTGCTTTTGTGACAATAAATAAAAAATTTATACCACTTGAGAACAATATTTAATTAAGATTTAATTAGACTAATTTTGATTAAACTCATAAAATATGCTATTAAAGGGTTAAAAAAAAAATATATATATATATATATATATATATATATATATATATATATATATATATATATAAGATGAAAATTCTATTTAAAACTTAGTTTCTACAATTTGTTTGTTACATAAATGTAATATTTATTTTAGTATAAAATTTTGTGATATTTTAATTTTTACCAAAAGTAATTGAAAACCCAAGACTATGTTTTCTCTTTTATTGGGCTCGCAAAATGTTGTTTGTAGATATATTTTATTTACACGAAGTTTCGAATTTTGAACTGTAATGAAATTTAACAATTTATTTTAAATATAAAGTGAATATTTTTTAAGAGAAATATGTTGAAAAAAACTTAAAACTTCAGTTCAGCTTAACTATTTTACGGTCGTCATTATAAAATTAAAAATAATCATTATAATTTTGTATCAATAAAAAATATTAATACAATGGGTACAATACTTGAAGTTTTCAATATTATTATTTAAAATATTTAATATGTCTCATTTAAACATTTATAGTACATTGGTTTTCATAATTAGATCGTTTTCTTGTTATTTTAATTTTGTAACTTTAAGTTAATTTCAGCACTTAATAAATTAATAAAAAATAAGCAATTCACTTCAATTAAATAAATTAATTTCACAAAAATTTAAATTTATACTATTTACTGTAAATTCCGCATTCGATAATAAATTTTTTAAAACGCTTTTACACACCATATCCTAGTTCAGCATTGTCAGAAAAATCGGTGCAACGTTGAACCGTTATAATAGTATCTTAAATTATAAATACTAATTCGTGCAAATTTGTTGAAATTCTAATAAGATGTTAAATTGAATGGTTAATGCTAAATGAAACTCAGGTTTCACAATAGTATCTAGCAATTAAATTTAAATAAGATTAAATTGCATGATAATATTGTTCAATTTGGGGCTTTTTCAATGTTGCGGTTAACTTATACTATATTATGGTTCAAAACTACCAAAAAATTCTAACAATAAGGATAAACATTTACTAATACTTCAATGCTGGAAAACTAATTGGAATCGACTATCCTGCTAGTATTTATTTTTTGCTGAAACAATTAATAATCTAAATATTTTTTTTAAAAAAAGTCCTTTCTTAGATACTTTAAATAACGGATTATACATGGCCAATATCCTCCAATAGTGCGAATTGAAATTAAAGAAGGACAAAAAAAAAAAAAAACAAAAAAAAAAAGTTGTTAGCAGAATTAACTAATTTTTCCCTTGACATAATTTATACTGAATACCAAAAAAAGTCACAGATGTTTCGACAGACCAATACCAATTTCAACAACCATAAATGACCAGAAATTAACAATAGGTCACTTTTATTCTATATTTATTATAAATCAGAAAATGGCAAGGCTGGCTTTCTTGCTCTTTCGGATACCGCAAATTCAATTTCAGAATGAAGTCATCAGATGCAGCTGAAATGAAAGAGCAGTTAAATGGTAGGAAACAATACCATCTGCCACAGACACACGGTGTAAGTGTAAAGAATGTCCACCAATAACTGAGGAAATCCTTTCTGTGGCACTAGTTACTGGCTGTTCAGGTATTGTTGTGCTTTGTAGACCAGCCACAATTCAGTGTTGAAGAGCAGTTGGTCTAATCTTTCATGGGGTCGTGAACCCAGTGGACAAAGCGCATTCATCAATACGATGACCCTATGCCAGTCCAGAGAATATAAAACTTACGCATTGTGCACACTACTAGTAGGGGCGTAAGCACCTCTGACCCTCAGGCACGTGGCCACTTTCATACATGTGTCATGCAACTGTTTGATTATCTGTGACAAAATTGCGTGAGAAGGATTGTGGCTGAAATGGGCCGCTGTAGGAAAAGAAGGAAAAATAATTTAATGAATGTATATCCATTTTCTCTTCTTTTAAACAAATAAATTAAGCAGGTTCTTCAAAGCTTTGGTTCAAGAAACTTTAATTTTAAAAGATATATGCTATCCAATCGAAATTATTGTTTGAATTTCAAAAGGGTCAAACTCATAGCTTAAGGCTGTTACTCGAAGGCTCTGTCGTTGTACGAAAAAAAAAAAAAAAAAAAACTATAATTTGCCAGGATTTTTCTACACCAGACGAAAATTTTCAAATCAATTAATAATTCTCAATTTTTATATATTTTAGGGTTTTCCAAACATTGAAGTCTTGGAGTGAGTAACTTGAAAAATATTAAAAAATTAGAATTCAATGACTTCTCATATTGAAATTTTACGCCTATTTCGTAATTAGCATTGAAAGTCTTGATTAAAGATGGGCAAAACTTTACCGAATAGTCATGAATAACAGTTACAAAAATAGTATAGTTTTCGCAAATAAGCGTTATTTTACATGATGACAAAGTATTCGAAGAACAGCCCCACTTTTCCTTATTTGACAACCCGAAAAACGATTCCGCTCGTAGACATGATTTTTTCTATTGTTAGACAAATTATGCTTTTCTTCTCATTTTTCAAAGTAATTGTAAAATATGTCAATTACATAACTTTATAAGTTGTTTTAAATAATAAATTGTTATTACTAGGACCTCAAAACTTATCATATAATACCCACGCGAATTAATATATGTACTACATTTTAAAACTTTATCAGTTATTAAAAGTAAAATACGTACATTGCGTTAAAAAAAAAAAAAAAAAAAAAAGAAAAGAAAAAAAGAAAAGAAAAAAATTAAATAATAATAAAAAAAAAAAAAAAATACCGACCACCCTGAATGACTTTTGATTTTATGATCGGATCTTCACGTTCCAGGACTCAATCTTAACGGCTCGAAGGGGTGACCACAAATATGCTAATTATTAAGTGCAGACAATATTTTAAGATACGAAATCAGACGCAAAAACGTACTTTCTCAGAATAAACATACCTTTTTTGATGTATTTGGATTTCTGACCCCCAAAATATAGAGGGTAGCCGCAATCCGGGAAATATGGTCCCAATAGTTTGGTTAGGAGAGAGCTCCAAAGTTTGAACCCCTTAATGGTCATTTTACTTTTTGCGTATTTCGCTACATCTCGAGAACATTTTTAAGTGAATTTAAAATTTTTTACACATAATTATAAAATTAGTTTATCCAAAGGTGATTCCATTCAAAAAATAACTATCAGTAAATATATATTATTTTTTATTATTTTTTTTAGAATGGTCTGAAAACTTTTGAATTGTTAGGTATACAATTTTTTGCATCATTTTAAAGAATGTAAGTTTATATAGCAATATACAAAATTTGAGGTAGGTTGATTTGATTTAGCAAAATACGACTAATTTTAAGAATAATATCAAGTTATGCAAAATATCAACAGCTCATATAGACTATTGAGGTTACATTTAACAGATCATTCCTCATCTCTCAAATGTTGCTGAGTAAGTATTTGATTTCTTTGAAGAAAAAAAAAAGTGGGCTTTTTTAATAAAAGAAAGAAAATATTTTTTTTTTTACCTAGTAGTTTAGTAATCAGTCATCGGTTAAAATATGTAAGGCCATTCCCTGGATCATTAAAAATAATATTTTAAAAATCTAATCATTACAACAGAAGTTATAACTCAAAAATGTATTATGAAATTATTTTCATGCCATTAATTAAGTTTGTGTTAGATATAACTTTCTATGAGTTTGGGGAAGTATATTTTCCATTAAGTTCATTAATTTTTAAATATTATTTTCCCAGCTATGATTTAAGCGATTATCTTCTGATAACTTCAAGAAAAAGAAACAAAAAACAATGAGAGGCTTTATTTATGTAAATATGGGTAACAGTAAAAGAAGTATGGGGTCAAGAAGAGAAGCCAACCCAGGAAAGCTGTTTTCTATTGTAAGTTATGCGTTCATTCATGTGATCATTTCTCACCGAGTTTATTTGTAGTTATATCAACACATACTTTTAAATTTGGTTATTTATAAGCACAAAAGTTCAAGTTTATGGTCAATTCTTTACAAAAGGTAAAATTTTGAAAATGCCACTTACCATCCCACTCACAAAAAAGTGGTCTTAAAATTTAAATTAATTTTCGATAATAAGCCATATCAATTTCTTTTTATTAATCAATATGAATCCAAAAAACATTTTAACATGTTAAAAAAATGGCTCTAGAAAGGGTTAAATAAAATTTTTATTGTAGAAACTTACGTAAAAGAAATTTGCCAAACAATTAAACAGTTTTAAAATCATAAAAGTATGACATAAAGCGTTTTTAATATCTTCTATCCCAAGAGGAAAAAAATAAAAATAAAAAGCAGCTTATTGATAAAAACGCGCGAAACGATTTGCTATGTACCGCACTGTTACCCGCAACGCAGGGTGACCATGTGTGGGAATCGGTTTGTCTACGGAGACAGGAACAGATATGTCTGCAAGAAACAAAAGCTAACGAGACATTAAAAAAATATCCATACACAAACAGGATACGCTAGGATATCCAATCATTATTTATTGCACTGTTTGACTTCAATGTCTCTTAAAAACAGCAGGAAAAGGCACAAAAAAATGATATACTTTGTTTTCATTTTCTGCCTCCCAGAATAACTTTATATTATAGGTTGTCAGAAGGTTTTGTAAAAAACATCTCATTCTTTGTCATGGTTAAAAGGGTTAGCCTAGTTTCCATGGCCTTTGTACAAAATGAGTCGGTGTTTTTTTTTCCCCTTCTTTTTTCTGTAATTTTAGTTTTTCCCCTTTTTCACGACACAATTTATTATAGTTGTTGGGAAGTAATCACTGTCTAAGATATACATATCTCATTTTGCTCGTATTGTTGTTTAACTCTATTGGCCAGTCAGCATGAATTTACTTCGGACCATTATAATATTTAGGCTTGAAAAATTTTTGGTCCTTATCAAATGTGTTATTTTGGTTCTTTTTAACAATGGACAAATTGTCCTATTTCAAATAGACAGAATATACTCTTAAAGGTTTTGATTCTTATCAAATATGTTATATTGGATCATGGGATAAATTTGTCATATTTCAAATCCAATTGCAAAATAATACGATCTTTATAGATTTTAATTACTACATTTATTAATTATTGTGAGATGCGCTCGTAATACATCAAATAATAAGTTATCCATTCTATGCAGTATTTAAGTAATTAAAATGCGCATTCAAATACGAACCACCACGTGTTTCTAGTACATATTTTTTTCATCTAGACCACTTTTTAGTGGCTAGGAATCAATCGATAAATAAATCTCTTTAACCAATTATTGGAAAGTTTATTAATTTAACTCTTTGTCATGGCATAGTAAAAAGGTTAACAAAGATATCGATCTACCATGTGTGTGATGTGTACGTAAATCATGAAACATGATACATGTAAAAAATACGTTGGTTAAAATCACAGGTTATGGGGAAATATTTTTGTTAAATTCTTATACTTTTTTTATAGTAAGGAAATTTAAAAGGCAGATTATCGATAATTTTAAGAGTAAAGATAAAAAAAATAAAGTGATAAAGGCCTTTTTTTTCGGATTTTAATAACTAAAATTCTGGATCTTAACAGAAGACGATGTTTTTATAGTATGATATCAATCTTAAGTGTAAATATGCTTATTAAACTTGAAAAATTATAAATGTATACTAATAATAAAGAGGTAAAAAAAAAAATAAAAAATCCGATTAATCGCACAAGAAAAAAAAAGACTTACTTTCTTTCATGTTTTACCTTGCTTACACGTTAATCCAACTCTCTTTACCCAACATCAGTTGATAAAATGTATACTCTTATATTTGAACAATGTAATGACATTATCGAAATACAATACTTCGAATTTTATTCTTACGATGTATCGTCAATATTATGTGTTACAATAAATGTCGAAAATACTATAGTGCTCAGACATATAATTATAATCGGCGACGTAAATATTACTGTATATCGTAATATTACTGTCGTAACGTAAGTAATACTGTCAAAAACGAACCAATACAATAATGATGGGGTTATTAACGATGATTATTGTAAACAATTATACCATGATCATTATTTTCAACGATGAATATCGAGTACGAAAATACCGAGAGTATAATCGATAAAGATTATTATTGAATACGACTTTATCGAGAGCGTTAAAGTTCCATTGGGTAACTGAAATAATAACTGATATATAAACAATAAAAATTAGTTACAATGAAAAATATAACGAAATGAAATATATATATATATATATATATATATATATATATATATATATATATATATATATATATATATATATATATATATATATATATATATATATATATATATATATATATATATATATATATATATATATATATATATATATATATATATATATATATATATATATATATATATACAAGTATAATGCAACGAAAAGACAAAAAAGAGAAGAAAATTAAAAAAAATAATGTTAATAAGTTTTATTTACTGCGCACAAGCTGCAAATATATAGATTCCATTAAATTGGCTAAAAATACAAACAAAACAAAGAAAAAATGCTTTTAAAGAGAAGAAGGAAAATTATGAACAAAAAATTTTTTGTTAAAAAAATATTAAAAGCCTGAAAACGAAATAAGGAAAAGATATAATTTAGTCGTCAGCTCACACGATTATATCCGTGAAATAGAGTGCTTTCTGATATTGTTTTCCTATAGCCAAAGCAAAATACATCAATACAATAGTGTGAAGAGTACCAAAGAAATCAAAATGTAAATAAAGTATATCAAGCAAAAAATATTTTTCGATATGAACTCAGCAAGTTAAGACAAATGTTTATATTGACGCTTCATGGCTTCTGTGGTATTAAATAGGATGAGCTCAAACAATTCAAGTTAGGTAAATCTTTTCTACTCCGCCCAACGAGTTACTGATTAAATGCTTTCGTTTCAAGAAGAGAACCGTACTATTCAAAATCTTACACTAATTACTTGAATAAGAGTAGGGACAAAAAGGTTAAAGATCTTTTCAACAGTTTCTAAAGCTCTTTTTGAACCAGTTAGGTGACAGTCATTGTTGAATAGATAGTTACAAGGCGAAGATTTCAAATCCCTACTTAAACATAACATTTATAGAAACCGGTTTTCAACAAAGACACTATTTAAGTTAATCACTCTTCGCATGTAACTTGCTACTAAATAAAAATTGAATTATAATTTATTTATCAATGAGGTAGATAGAGTCGTGGCCTCTGTGGCTGATTTATTGGCTTATATTTCTCGCAATATGCCTTTCATATGTACGAGCCCATTTCGATATAAATTAGGTCTTTTAAATCGCTTCAAACACACAAAGGAAAATTTCGGTTAATACATAATTTTTTCTTTCTCTTTGTGGCAGTTTTTACAACCAAATTATAAGTAAAAGTTTCATTTCAACTCAGTATACTTTTATTTGTTGCAAAGCAGGCGGTTAAAGTCTGATATTAAACTTTATTTAAAGGCTCATAAACCTGTTAAATATACCGGATGCAGTTAATAGCAGGCTAATATTATTCCCTTAAAATACACCTAGAGCAGATTGCTTTCCTGTTTTACAATTGCCAGTGTACCCGTGATTTTAACATTACAAATATGTGAAAATCGAGTTAGGTTAATTTAGATACTGAAAATTAATTTTTTTTACAATGTTTATGTTTTGATAAAACAGCAATTTGAGGAGAATTATTTTAATTTTATTAATTTAATAATTTACAAAATGAAACATTTCGTAAAAAATTAATCTTTAACTATAATGAAGTATAAAAATATTGTAAAATAACCTATTTCGTTGGTGTATTGCTCAACTCTGCAGAAGTTTCACTAATTAAAAAAAAAGAAAAAAAAAAGTATAACGAAAATTAAGTTCATTCACACGTGAAATAAAGGTTTAAATAATTTACATAAAACAATTAGTATATAAAACTTTAGTTCTCATATTTTTGAAATGTGACTTTCTGAATAGTTCGCAAAATAAAAAAATTAGCAACCTGAATAATTTTTGATTTAATGATCGGATTTTCACTCACCAGGACTCAATTTTAATTGTTTCATGGCCTTAGTTTAAATATGCATATTAATATTAGAGTATAATTTAAGTTACGAAATCAGAATCAAAAGCGTATTTTCTCCAAATGAACATTCATTTTGTTTTCAAAGGGTTTGGATTTTTGAGCATCGAAATATTGGGGTAGCAACAATCTGGAAACTATAAACCCATTGGTTTAGGCAAGAGAGTGGTAAAAGCTTTGGATCCCTAAATGTTAATTTTACTTTTTGCGTATTTAATTATATAAACATTTTAAGTGAATCGAAAAATTTTGCATACAATAATAAAATTCATTTATCCAACGGTATTTCCATAAAAAAAAAATTTTTTTTAATAATTATTCATTATTATTTTTACTTTATAATAGTCAAAAAAATTTTGAATTTAAAATGAAATTTTTTTTTTATCATTTTAAATTGTGTAATTTTAAATAACGGGAAACAAAACTTGATTGAAATCAGTCTAATAGTTCTCGAGAAATAGAATTTTAAATATATGACTTTTTGAAGGGTCTATAAGGAGGTCTCAAGTATTTAAAGGGCCACAAATTTTGATCTTTCTTCTGCCTAAACTATTAAGACCATATTTTCAAGACCCAGTCCATATTTTGAGAGTCAATAATCCGTATTCTTAAAAAAAGTATAATTTGTTCCGAAAATCAAATATAATATATCGAATATCTAATATAATATTTAAGAGTAGATTCATAAATTATTAAGATTGAGTCCTGGATACTTGAAGTTATTCCGGGTGTTCACTTTTTTATTTTGCGCACTGTCTAAACATTATTTTTATTTGCATCTATAAAATTTTTTCCATGATATTATTGTGATTTTTATTAGCCTGATTATCAGCCTGGCCATTAAACTCAGTTGAAAAAATCTAAGGTTCATCTGTTGAAAAATGCAATAGTGAACGACAGCTTAAAAATCTTTGAAAGAACTACACTGAACAACAGTTTAAAAAACTTAACATATGTAGAATTATACAGTAAACAAATACGGAATAATCTAAAATTTAATTAATGGAAAATGAACTCACTGTACTTATAATATTTACTAAAATTATCCAGGATAAAATTCGTGAAAGAATAACTCTGATAGAATAGTATTTCTGACTTTCTAAATTCAAATAAAACAAATTTGGTTTTAGCTGCTTTAAGCGCTTTTCCATTTTGATTTATTATTTTAAATGCTATTTACCTATTTTGTCCTTATCTGAATTTGTATAAATTAGTTTCATTCTTTGATTAAAAATCACTAACTTAATTACAATCTGGTTAAGCGAAAACAACCAATAATATTTTTAAGCGTGACTGTTCAAATAATACATAGGTATATTTTGGGCAAATTTGGATGAACCTTTCAGCTAATCAAAATCAGTAAGAAAGTCGTAACCATCTTTTGTTTTTACTTAAAGTTTAACTCTTATTGTAATCTGATATTAGGTTTAAATTCAAATACTAGATCAGGAAGCATAGTTTATGCCTTTACTTCATTTAATAAAATTTTAAAAACACTCTTTAAGGTTTTTTTTTTTTTTTTTTTTTTTTTTTTTTTTTCAGTTGAAACTTTCTAAGACACTTCAACGAAGTTTTTTCTCAGCTTTTTTTTTCCCCGAATTAAAATTTTATTCCAAATCTAAAATTTTTCCACGTTTAATTATTTTTTTTATTTTTAAAAAAATTGAAAATCAAAGGATTTTAATGTAATACATAAGCATTGCCTCCTTCGTGTGTCAGCAAAAATAAGTTAATCCCAAATCCCCTTCCCCATTAAATGCTTACGTGATATTTGAGCAGCTCTAGTGTTCATCACTGAATTAATCGCTAAAACTAAATTATTCACATTTCCATCTAAGAGAATTTTTCGCTAATATTTAAAAAGAAATTTTTTTTTTTTTCATTTTACAATAACTTAAAATCTTTGGGACAAAATTAAGTATTAAGTAACAGTTAAGTTAAAAAGAAGTGGCAAAGTAGTATCTTATTAAAAGTTTATTCCTTTGGCCATTGAAAAATTTGAAATAATCCAGGTTTCAATTGATGAAAGACCAATGACACCGAGAGACGGCTTGAGTTTCTCAACATTCGTTGATAACTTCCCTTGGGCTCTATACCGCTTTAACTTCTAGATAAATATTTATTTAGACTGGACGCGTTTTTAAAAGGTATGCTTCTATTTGAATATGTCCTTATGGCTTCTAATCTCAATGAAAGAAACCACACGAAGGAAGCTTGTTTTAGACAAGCTTCTTGTAAACTCTTAGTTTGCTAGCTTCATATCGAAGAAGTTATTTTAATGGTCGGAAAATTAAACAGATAATTCTTAACAGTCAATGTTGTGAGTTTTGCTTGTGTTGCTAATGTTGGTAACCGAAATACCTACACTTAGTACGAAACTTTTTCTTCTTAAAGTAATTTTTTCGTCTTAGATTTTTCAATAAAATATTTTTTGTTTATTTATTTGTTTATTTATTTATTTATTTTTTGGTTTAACTTGACGTATAAACCAATTTGTCATATTTTGATTTTTACAAAAATTGTATTTCATGGACATATATTTCACATCCGAAAATAAAAAACCTGTGTGATTCATACCAATTTAGATATCATTTGGTTTTTAAGTGTTATTAATTAAACCATCAACGTAAAAACTAGTTTTCCAGAAATCAATACCAAATATTGATTTATATCCGTGATGTTAAGAATCGATAAAACTAGCATACATTTTTCAGAATTTTGTTTTACGACAATAAAAAAATGTGTTTTCATCGGATATATTTATTGGTTTTATATTATTACAAGTGAAAATAAAAGTTTTGAGTAAAAACAGAAAAAAATCATGATCTTGCTTGAACAAAATGATTTCGAAGCTCAATTTTACTTAAAAACTTTTTAAAAAGTTTCAATAAATTGAGAGCTTTTATTACATTTACGCTTCTACTTTTAAACAAAAATTAATAGCTAGGAAGAAATGAAGGGTGGCCACTAAAATTTTTTCCCTGTATATGGACTTCTAGTAAGCTACTAGCTGGATTCATCGAAATGAAATTTATAAATCGTTATGGGAAAATATGCATTCGAGACTTTAGTTTAAAACAAATTAGCTATTACTGCAACAGAGAAAAAATTTTCAATTGCCAACATTTATTTTTTCGTATCGAAACCTAATCCTCACAAAAAAAAAAAAAAAAAAAAAAAAAAAAAAACTTAAAATGGAGTTGGAATGAATTTTTTAGCCCTAAAAGTGGCGACGCTAGATAGAGATGAATAGAGCCAAGAGTACAGAACTAATTCACTTTGTTTTCTTTCTTCCTCTTGTAGTTATCGGAGAATGTTCTGTAGAGCAGAATCGCTCATAGGTCTAAAGCATATCGGATGCTCTTTTCTTTATCTTTGCATAGTGCCTCCGTTTTTCATACTGAATGAAAATGACGGCTCCATTTTACGTTTTTTATTGTGTGAATAACATTAGTATAAAAAAAAGTTGTTGTTTCTATTTGAAAATTTTAAAATTTGTTCAACGCAAACTTAATTATGCATTGCGAAAAAGTATGGTCAAAACTCCCAGATTATGTTTAAAATTTACCATGTTTCTGTCTCTATGGGAACGCCACAAAGATCGGTAATTTTTACCGAATCGTTTTGGTAAAATTAGAAATAAAATATGGGCTTATAACATGTGATAAAATTTGGGATAAAATATGGTTTTATAATATGTGATAATTTAATTATGATACCTTAGAGCATAGTATAAAAAACATTTATTTGGTTAAATTTATAAGAATTATAATTTTATATTAGTAATAAGAACTATAATTTTGAAAACCAAAATTTTCGGTAAATCGTTACCATTGGAACGGAAAAATTACCAACTGAAGGGAAATTGAATCATAAATACTGTATATTTGGTTTTATTACCAGAATTATGGCTTATTTTACCAGAAATGTCATTACCATACAGTACGGTAATTTTACCAGAATTTTTCTCTTTGTGTGATTATTAAAAATAATTACGATTTCTTGTACTTATCTTTAAATATTATTATCTGAAATATAATTTCCATTGATTAAGTAGATGGTTTTAAAATTTCTGTTTAATAAAGAATGGAAATAAAGTTTCTGTTTAAATGTAAATAATTTTAAATAAAGAAATAAATTCTCATTTACTTTTACTTTATCGTGAATTTTTAATATCTTTTCGAAAATTTTATTCATTTATTTATTTTTAATCATGAGGTTCTGTTAAAATACGTGTATTACTAAATCTCAAAAACATGAAACATTTACTGCTCGCAGTACCTCTACGATGCGGCATAACAGGATAGAGATAACTTTCTCTAAATGGAATTTGGCAGTGATGTTTCGAAGCAAGAATGTATTCCGAATTTTGTGTAAGATATAAATATCCGGTGAATTGCTGTTCCATCTAGAATGAGACGAAAAACATTGAATATAATATTTATTTTCACCAACTTTTAGGCACGATTTATTCTTGCTCTGTTTATAGATTCTTTACCACCAAACAACTCAGAAAAATATTCAGTTGAGAAAAAAAAAAAAAAAAATCTTTGGATTAGATCCAAACGAATAACAGCAAAATTCATCAAAACTTCTCTAATATGTCTGAGATTTTGACTGAGTTTCTCTCTCCCTCATCCTGCTTTAACTGTCGTGTGTAATATCTTCTTTTGACTCGGTTTTTAGAGTAAAAATAGAAAGGATGCTTTAGAGATACAACACATTTTTTCCCAACTAACCCATAATCTTACGAGTTATTTATGTTCTCATGACCAATGTGTTTCTGACTGAACAAAAATTAGTCATTAATTAAATTTTTGTCAGCATTGATTGCATAACAAACCAACTGAAATTTGTAGAAAAGTTTAAAATGAATAAGTGTATAAATGTTTGCCTAAAATAAACTTTTAGGCATAAAATAGTGGAATTAGTTTTTAAGGTTTATTTTGTTCAAGTTACATTTTCTTAATGAAGACAATAAAATGTTTTTAATTAAATCGTACACTGCATGTATAGTTTTTTATTATTAAGTATGATTTTAAATCAGATGGTGTCATTTATCTTACTTATTAACACATTTGCCCGAAATTCACGGTATTTAAACAATTCATTTAGTAATTTTTCGTTCACATGGTAATAGTTTACCGAAAATTTCGGTTTCGAAATTAAAGTTCTTATTACGGCCCATTTAGTAGCACATACAAAACTGAAATGTAAATTTAACCGTATAAGGTGCTATGCTTTAAGGTATCATGATAAAATTTCCAAATTTAAGACATTTGTAAAATTTTAGCACATATTACAAAACAACATTTTTTGTTAATTTTACCAAATCATTACCGAAGTGCTTTGGTAATGATTTCGTGCGTTTTAGTGTTTCTATAGAGTCAGAAACACGGTAAATTTCACCATGTTCTGGTAATTTTTACTATGTTTTTGTTCACAGAGTAGAGTTAGACAGAAAAACAGTTACTAATGCAGAAAATATTTATTTATTTATTTATTTTGCGCGTGCATACGAACTGATGTAAGTAATTAAGTTGATTCCACTTTTCTTTTTCATAAATAATAATAATAATAATGAGAAAGTGTTCAAAAAGAAAATGTTTAACGATGTATTTTGAATTAAAAGAAACGTAAATAGTTAATTTCATGACATTAGTTAGATAAGCCCACTTGTAATGAAATGTTATGCAGCAAATATTTAATTCAGCATATTTAGCAAATCGTAAATAATATTTAAAATTAACTAACATTTGTGCTTAAATCTAATAAGGTAACCGATAAATTTTACAGAAAAAAATTTGAAGATAAAATGTTGCTTTAACATTTAACAGTATTAAATAAAATATAAATATTTAGAAATATCTAATAAAAAACGAAGTTTAAAAATCTAAAGTTTATTCAGTTACACGATTGAAAATATTAAACAATATTTTCGTTTACTTCGTTTGAATGTAACAGGCATTCAATTGTAAAAGAGCTTCGTTAAATACAAATAAGATTTTAAAAAAAATTATCGTTTACTGAGAATTTAAGCACAGTTGCAAACAATTTTAAATTTTTAAATACCTACCACAAGACTAGAACGGATTCCTTATTTAATCTATCTGTGACTATTTTTGCTTACTCATAAATTATTTATATTTTTGTAACCAGAAAGAATTAATAATTCATCTAGGAGGGATAAAATTGACTGAATTACCTTTTAAAAATTATTTCTTTCAAAGAAACTGTCTCGAATTTTGTTTGTTTCGGAATTTTGTAAAGCGATAAATTAAATTTCCAAAGTCATATTTCCTAATCTTTATTTTCTTCAGATAAACGCTTTAAATTATTAACTTTTATTTTAGATTAAGACTGAACAATGGAAGCAAACAGTTGTAGTGATTGCTTGTTTCCACTGTAATCAAAAGGTCTTGTTCTTCTAATAAGTACGTTTTAAATTTAATCTTAAGCAAATACACAAGGTTTTTTTTAAATAAGATGTTTATTTGTTTTGCAATTTTAATATTTTTTACTTTATTTTTTTACCAAATTTTATTCAATCTAAACTGAAATTCCTTTTGTTAATGTCGACGATGTAGAGTAAGCAATTGATGATACCAATTATGATAACATTAAACATGCCTATCTCAGCTTCAAAGCAAATTTAAAATAAGAATAAACTGTCACTTTTTTAATCTCTAATTTTTAAATTAGAAATATTTATTATAATTTATTGATTTAAAGTACGATATAGGACATTAGAATTAATTGAAATCTTTATAAAAAAAAAATTAGTGAACAAATTATCAGAAATATAAGGTAAGTGTTTACACTCATATATATATGTATAATATATATATATATATATATATATATATATATATATATATATATATATATAAGCACAGAGAAGACGAATAAAATAAAATAGGAAAACTTTTAATGGAAAAATTTAAAGGTTTTCATCAGGACACTCCCTTTACGATAATGCGATATCTCTGAATAAAGAATAATTATCCTGAGATAAAAATTACTCCTTATAATATATATATATATATATTATACAGAAAATTTATTACCTAGACTTACTCCATCGAATAATTTTCATCCAAATGCAAATAAAGTCACCATGGAATTTAAGATATTTTTACTTACCCATGAGAAAAAGACGAATGCCTCAGAACTTTTCTGTAGAAGTCATTAAATGTTATTAACTTCCAATTATTTCATCATCAAACATACTAATTTCAGTTTAACCCTATTTTTTTTTTAATGTTTTTTTAATGATTTTGAAGACAAATATTAATTTTCATTTAATAAATGTCTCAAATATTTAATAAAGTCAATAGTCAAAAAGATTATTGTATAAAATTAATCCGAAACGGAGTCTTAGGATCAGAATGAAGATATTTTTTTCAAAATTTTCTATTATTATTACGTAGAAAATCAATTTAAAATAAAACAATTTCAATAACACATTTTATCGTGATGTTCACAGTCATTGTTTTCTTAACTAATATTTTAACTTTTCATTTCTGATTAGTGGGATAAATATCATTTATATAGATTAATGGAAGACAAGTTTAATATAAGGGTGAAAATTGTTTCCTTTACATATTTTGTAACTTTGAATCTATCCAATAACGTTCAACTTTTTATTGAAACTGATTTGAGCGTTGATTTGGTGAGATAATCATTTGAGACAGGGTTCTCAAAATTTTAAAGCTGTAAATAATTTTATTAAAATGTAATGAATACGAAAATATCCGGAAATTGGTGTTATCAATCAAAGCAATAAAAGTTTCATTGTGGAAATAAAATCTATAAAATTGAAGAAAGTTTTTGAAATTTCATTTAATTAGTTCAAGTACAAAATCCCTACCTCATAATAATTTCTTCCGTAAAAAGATCATGAAATGCCAACAAACTAAAGGTTAAATTCAACCATAGTTTTACGTAATTAATTAATTAATCCATATTTAAATGAGGCTGTAATTACATATATCCAAATAGCTTCCAACCATCGAAGAGATTTCTTAAGCATAAAGGAATTACAATGCGAATATTATTATCCTGAAATACAGAATTTTAATTTCATAAAAATGAGAAAAAAAAAAGTATTTTATTGCTTTAAATGTATATTTACCAATAAATATATCATTGGAACAAACAGACTCTTGACCTAGTACAACTGCTTCTTGGTCATTTAGTGGTTAGCCAATATGGACACCTTTTCTACAATCTAATAAGGCTCTTGGGCAGCCTTAAGCAATTGTACCCACCCCTTATAGTCTGCCTCTCCTACTTTTTTTCTTCTTTTTTTTTCATCGTCCTGTTTGTTTTGAATGAAGTCGTAGGGGCATTGATTTCAAGTTTTCTTTCAAGGAAGGTACGGAAGTTGGAGCAGACCTTGAACTTAAGAGAGAGCGGTTTGTTTAAATCGGGAAAAACGGAGGGATCTCCCTCAACCAAGGGGTGAGGGGGTGGCTGTTCTAGAAGAGGGAGTAAGTCAGAGAGGGGGCGCACTCACATTTTCCTTTCTTTCAGGCGAGAAAAATCGGTGGAAAATCGTAAGTAGCTTCTTTTTTTTTTAGTTTTTGCACTCAATAAGGAACCGAAGGCTTTCCCGCCTTCATTGCTGAAGATTTAAATTTGAGAAGCTTTGGTTCTTTTCAAGATAACCAAAAATAAAATAG
The DNA here is from genome assembly GCA_949128135.1 of Parasteatoda lunata. Taxonomy (NCBI): domain Eukaryota; kingdom Metazoa; phylum Arthropoda; class Arachnida; order Araneae; family Theridiidae; genus Parasteatoda; species Parasteatoda lunata. The sequence goes on from OX421980.1 coordinate 20,585,829, forward strand.
GAGGGGTTGGAGGTGTAGAATAGAGAGAAAATAGAATTACCGTTATCCAGAAGACTTCCTAGTTGATCATGAGAGTCGAGGTGTAGCGGGTGAAGTTGCTTCCTACGAGACATCTTCCTAAAAGCTCGACCTCTGCAATGATAAAAATCCACAGTTGGTCAAATCAGTCCTTCATATGAAGCCAGCGCACGCGCGCTCTTTTCCCCCCGTTATGATTCTATCCACCCCCGACCGATTATCATAAGCGAACCGCCCCATCTTTCGACCACGGCAACCACCGCTTGTATCCTCGGCTAGATACCGATGCCTGGCCGCCCATCCGCTAGCCGGAGGATGAAAGAATAGTCCGTAGATGGGCGGTTGATTTCAGCCGAGGGTCTTTCTACTCTTGTCCGCTAAAGCTTTTTCATCCAGCGTTCATAAAGCATAGGTTGCCATTTCTCCTTTATACAGCTGTTAAATATTCGGTTTTTTTTAATCTATGTGATTTCATCTATTGCATAAACTGACATTAAAAAATTACGCGAGTTTTTTCTTTATTGACAAACTGGGAAACTTTTCGACCGAACATTTAGTAAAAGTGAGGAAATTGCTATTTTTTAGGATAAAGCATAAGGCTTAGTTGATTAATTGATTAGGAAATACAATATAAAAAAGGAATATGAATATTCAGTCATTGATCAGAATTAAGCTCGAGAAACCTGATTTACAAGCGAATACACAAACCTCTGTACCATCCCTTCATTTAGTGCGGATTGTTTTAAAATCAAATAAAAAAAATTTCAAGGACAACCAGAACGCAGTGAAATGATACACGAGTGACGAATAGTTTCATCAAAATCACGCGTTTTGTTAAAAATCATGAAATTTCTTGACGAAATGACGGTCAAAAATAACGTAATACAGCTCAAATATTGATAAATTGAGAATTTTATTTCTAAAAATGGGATAACGCGTCGGGTGTGCTTTGATTCGTTGAACTAAGTTCAATTTAAATTTCGTTCAACCCTACCTAATCGAAGTATATTATTAAATAATTTTTCCTTCTTTGCAGAATGGTAGACAGAAAAATTTATTTAACCAAAAATGCTTTATCAGAGCTTATTGGCGTTACTTATTCAAAACACAGTAAGCCTGTATCAGTATATACCTATGGAACCTAAGTAAGTTGACCACTTGGGGAGGGGGGAGCATTACTTTAGTGGTCAACTTAGATAGTACGTTGGTTAGTCATTGCTTCTTATCATTTCTTTTATTATAGCATTTAATAGTTCTTGCAGTCAAATATGATTCGTTTCAGCGGTCAACATAAAAGATAAATTTGTGGTCAAGTTTCAAATATTTTGCTTCCTTTTATAATAGAGGCTAAATGCAGTTCTTAATAACAGAAGTCCGTTTAGATAGATTCTTAGAAAGGTTCTTAGACAGATTCAACTTCACATTGTGAAAAATAATTGAACTAAAATGAGTCTAAATTTGCAGCTATGATGGCGCAAAATATGTAGAAAATGTATTTTACCATTTTAAATTAATATTTATAGGATCAGAGAAGAATACTGAAGGCTGCGAAAATTGAGCAGGAACAGAACTCTAATTTATACTTCATGAAGTTATCATGCATAATCTTTTTCATTTCGCAGTTTAGCTATATGCATTCATAACTTTGTAATAATGCTAATATGGTATGAGTATTTTATTGCTTTTTTATTTACTAAAAATATACTTTTACAGAAAATGTTCATAAATGGAACGGCATGATAAGCTTTTTTTTTTTTCTTTCGTAGAAGTGGGTCAATAAAAACTCCTTATTTATAAGGTTATTAAAATTTTCAATTTGAGCTAAGATAAAAATTGTAGATCAAAACTAAGGAGACTTTTGTAAATATTTAATTTACTTATTTACAATGTGATGATTCTGACCCATGGTTTTAGGTGGTCAAAAATGGCGGCATTGCAGTTAAGATCGCTCTTTTAATAGTTTTTCTGTGTTTTACGTTAACGCTTGACCTTTATATTTTAGAAAAAGCATTTGAGACAGCATTTTTGTATTTCACAGAGAAAAAATAACTTTGACAACAACAACAACAACAAAAAAAAGAATATTAATAACAAACATTATGCTTTGTGTCATTGAAAACTAAATGTAATAAGTCTTGAAATTAAGCAGCAAACTTTTTGTTGTAGCAATAAAATAATATTATATCCTATTATAAGAGAAAATGTTATAAATAATATAGCTTTACAGTATATATGTTAATATGTAAAACTGAACATTTTCACCACTTCAACAAAACATTATTTCAATTGAAGCATTTTTAAGACATTTTCTCAATTTTCACGGCTTTATGGCTCGCAATTTGTAACACGGGTATTTCGATTGAATCTGACTCGGAAGACAAGACAGTTTCTTTTTAAAGAAGCAAAACAAATAATGTTTGATTGCGAAGGTTGAGTTGCGTGAAATCAACCAATAATAGTGTAAATGAAAGACAAACCTTGAAAACCTGATCTTATTGATCTTCAATTATCAGAAAATTAATTAAACATTTTTCATCATGATACGAAAGTATTTTCGTTTATTTTCATTTTCCGTTGTTACACGGGTTTTACAAAAGAAAAAAACTTCTATTTTTAGTGTCTATAATCCTTACTTTTATGTGAGTTTTAATAAACAATTGTTATTAATAAAACATTATTTATTTCCAGACCTTTCATCAAAACTTTTTAAAAAGCAATATATTTTTAATTTTCATCGAAAAAAAAACACTTTAATTATTATATTTTTATTAAAAATTATAGCTTCAAAAATTTAAATATTAAAGTGTAAAAACATTTCTTATTATTTCATTCAAAACAATAGAGGTAAAAAAAAAAAAAATAAAAAAAAAAAACTTATACTTAATTTATATTTGCTAAGAGTTAACATATTTCAACACCCCGAAATTTTTTTTTAAAAAACAGTATATTTTCAGTTTTTATCTGAAAAAATTTAAATTATTGTATTTTTATTAAAAATTTTAATTTCTAAATTTTAAATATTAAAATGCAAAAATATTTCTTATTATTTCATTTAATCAATACTGAAAGAAGCAGAACTGAAAATAAATTTATATTTACTAAAACATATGTCTCAACATATGTCTATGTCTTTAAAAAGCAATATATATTTAATTCCATCTAAAAAATTTTTTATTATTGTATTTTTTACTATACATTTTAATTTCAAAATATTAAATCTTAAAATATAAGAACATTTCTTATTCATTATTTAAAAACAATCGAGAAAGAAATAAAGGAGATTTTTTTTTTTTATGTTAACAGCATATTTCCAACTTTTATTCATAGTGAAAAATGATAGTTTTTTTTAATCAAGCCCCCAAGAAATATTTTTTATGTGAATGAAGTTTAATAAGATGAAGGAAGAAAATCAACATTCAAAACACTTTTAAAAACATTCCGTTTATAATTTTTTTTAAGTACATCAGGGCAAGTATGGAGAATGATTAGAATTTTCAACTGAAAACCTTCTTAGGTTTTCATTTTAATGTTAATCCACTTTTCGTTTCCTCTTACCCTTGCTCCTTCAAGTTGTCTCACCGCTATTCATTTTTTTTTCCTTTTTGAAGAAGAAGCGACATATTTAATTTTTTTTTTTCCACTTAGCTACGAGTTAATGAAAATCTCAGGCATCTAACAAATGTACAAGCCCGGCGAGATTATTTTATTTGGGTGCTCTTACTTTTAATTGTTCACTACATTTCTTTTACATATTTTCAGGTATCGAGACTGAAGTTATTAAATCAATAAAAATGATTTTTTTTTCTTTTACAAATGATTTATCAAAAATGACAGAATTTTTTTTTTCTCAATTAGTTTATTTTTAATACATATCGTAGAAAAAATTTGTTTAACAAAAAACTCGTCACGTCGATTTTTTATTCCAAAGATGATTTCTATTTTTAATTAATATAATAATTTAGTAAAATCACGTGACAAGATATTTTTGGATTATTTAAATTTTTCTTTTTACGAATATTGAAGTTACTCTTATCCGTATAAGATTTTTTTCTCTTTGATTTTTAGGAAAATATTTCATACTTTGGGCTTCTTTATACTCAATCGTGAGGTATAACTAAATCGAAAAATATTTGCCTCCTTCTATAAGTCAATTAATCATTTTTACAAAATATTGATAGATTCATACAGTTTCTCATTTTCGAAAGTAAAAAGTAAAAATATCATGCACGGAGAAAAAAAAATCTGATAAAATTATCGTACTGTATTGTAAAGAAATTTCTGGTAGAAAAAAAATATAGTTTTGGTAATAAAATCGAAATATTCGGTATTTAAACCATTCATGTGATAACGGTTTCCTTTCATATGGTAACAATTTGATAATTTACCAGAAATTTTGTTTTTTAAAATTATAATTCTTTACCACACATTTCGTAAAAATACAAAACCGAAAAGTAAATTTACCAAATAAGTGATTTTAATGACATGCTTTAAAGTATCGTGATGGAATTACCAACTTCTTCCACATTTCAAATTAACAAATTATATAAAACAATATTTTAATATTAATTTTACCAAAGAGCTTCGGCAAAAATTACCGTGATTTTTGGCTCGGCCAAAGAGTCAGAAACACATCAATTTTACCATGTTCTGGTACTTTTCACCATTTTTTTCTCAGTGTGAAATTGTAAAATTAAATAAGTTTACATAAACGTGTAAGAAAGTATAATAAGATTCATCAAGATGTCAATACACAGGAACTAATGTTGTTGTTGACGTATGCTTGTTTAGGCAGAGGGGGGTACGATTGTTCTTACAGGAACTAATTATATACATTAATGATATTAGACCCATTTTCTTAAAACATAAATGTCAAACAAAAAACGGATAGTAAAAAATATTTATAAAAAGAGGGAACAAATATTGATTTAGAAAATAATTTAAAAATAATATTTTTCGTTCTGGTTCTGACACTCGAAAGCAACAGGCTCAACATAGAATAAATAAGAAAAATAATTCGGATTTTCTTCATTTTAGCGGTAAAATTTCAATTTGCTTGAACCTAAAGCTAAATTAGTAGTTTTCAAAATTGCAATTGAAGTTTATATACATATATAAACAAGGTAAGAAATAACGGTATTTTATGCAGCGATTGGCTGTCTTATGGACAAAGGAAGAAAAGTGAGAATTATTATATTTGCAAAGTTCACCTAGGAATCATATAGGCGGCTGATATAAGACTTCTTAGCCAAATTAAGAAGCATGAGAATCACGGAAAGAAGCAGTACATTATTTTCTTCGTCTCTCCCTTTTCAATAAAAAATATTATAACTAATTGAAGACCAAACAAATACTCATCAAATTTATTATTTGAATCTCAGAGTATTCTTTTTATCAGATTCTAGGTCAAGGCCACCACGGGAATCGTTGTGAAATCCATCTCTGGCGGATGCAACATGCTATAGAAAGCTATTTATTTTATTTTGTTTTATTTTTTTTAATTATTTATTGTAAAAAGATCTATAGAAGAATTTTTAGAAATTTAATTTAATTGGTGAACAGATCTTTTGCCTTTCCATGCAAAACGCAAAATGAGAACTCGAACACCTTAATGATTTTCTATCTTTTGATCGATTTTTCTCGTACTAGGACTCAATCTTAATGATTCGAAAGCCTTATCTTAAGCATAACTATAGTTTAAAAAATCTCGTGTATCTGAACAATCAAAATGGTTGTAACTGTTTTGCATTTGGTATCTAACTAGGTATTCCACTACAACAAAGCCAAGGATGGTAAAGTGAAACACCTAGAATGTTCTCGGTGTAGAGTAGCCGTCATCATGTTTCGCATTCATAAAAAACATTAAAATTTATAATTAAAGTAAGATATGATACACACGAATCAGTAAAGTTATTTTCACGATACAATATAAAACTAGAATCATAAATTCAGGATGCATATATACAATATCTCTTAAAATAAAATTAGCTGAGTAATCAGACCTACACACAGCACATACTGAGCATTAATATGAATTAGAACAAAACCGAAGTGATCAGAAGTTATATATTATAAAACAGAGGTTTCCAACTTGCACGAGGCCGGGGGCCACAATTAAAAACACAAATCAAATGGCGGGCCGCAACTTTATCAAAATTTTATATAGGACACTTTTATGTTTGAAGGAACATTAAATATCCCTGTCAGATTTTTACCAAGTTGTACCAAACAAAAATATTGAATTACAAATTAAAATAAGAAGTAGAGTTTTAAAAATATTTAATTGCATATTAAAAAAATTCGGGCTACAATAACTTAGATGTGCACCTATGTATTAAACAATCAATGTGCAACAGATATCCAATTGCTATGATATAAAACTTTAAAAAAGTTGGTATTAAAACTTACATAGTAGCACACAAAATGTTCAATGAGAAAATTGAGGTTTATCTGCTGCAACCACCAGAGAATAGATATTTATATTTTAAATTTAAAATTTAGAAATGTGTGTGTAAATATTTTCGTCCAAAATTAGTGGTTTCAAAAAGTTAATTCGTAGAATTTCTTCGAGCATATTTCTGATGCACACATGCTAAATTATATTCACAAAATACAAGAAAAAAAAAAAAAAAATTAAATAAAAACGAGGAACATACACGCTTATTTTTATATTTGAATAAATAGTTTCTTCGATGCAAAACCTGAGAAAGAAATTTTTTTGCACCGTTGGTATGTTAAATTTCACAGAAACAAAAAAATTTGGTTTTTATTAAGGAGAAAAATATTTTAAACCCATACGGATTTTTTACGAAAATTGTCCGCAAAAAAATGACAACTAATATATTTTAGTTCGCGGGCCACAAAAAAAGTTTCGCGGGCCGAATGCGGCCCCAAGATGGAAACCACTATTATAAAACTATTTCAGAAAATTTACAGATTTATATAAATTTTATGAAGACATAACTATTTTTATTATACAACTAGAAACATACATGCATTTCATAACAATTTATATGATTAGTTTGTTAAAGCAATCCTGCAAGATAGAAATTTTTTGGTGAATAATTGTCCACAGTCAATATTTTTTATAAATTCGTTAAGAGAATCTAAACTTACTTCTTATTAAATACCTATTCAATCCAACAAAAACTCAAATTTTGGGTTCAAAATTGCGTAAATTAAATTGGTACAAAAATATGTGCACTTTACCATTCAAAGTTTTATCGACTCTGGGTAAATTAAGCAATAAAAACTAATAAATAATAAGAAAGAATTTTTTTTTTTTAATATTGAACTATCTTTGAATAAAAAAATTTTAATATTGTGTGCAAAATTATTTTGATGCTCTCTATTTGTTCTGAAGCTATGGCAAATTTCACAAAAAGTGAAAATAATATTAAGGGCACAAACCTGCTACCGCTTTCTTGTCTAAACTATTCGGACTATATTTTCTAGTATGTAGCTAGCCCCCCCCCCTTATTTTGAGTGTCAATACTCCAAATCCGTCGAAAAACAAAAAAGAAGTATGTTTATTTAATTAAAGTGCGTTTTTGTACCCGATTTTGTAATTTAAATATCTTCTGCCCTAATATATTATTTTATTTAAGGTTAGATTTGTGAACCAATAAGACTTCCTAATACGTGAAAATCATATCATTCGATCAAAAATGATAATTCGATCAAAAATGTTCTTTCTTTTTTACATTATATAGACAATTTTATACCTATATTTTTTTAAATTTCTTATATGAATTTTATTAAAATTTCTGAATATAATATTTAATAAAATTTCTCAGATATATATTCTAATTGTTATAGATGTGTCATAATACTGTAGTTTCAATGGCCGCACTTATCACCTTTCTTCCACATAATGAAGTTTAAAAGACAGAGGAGAGACCCTTTTTCATTTTTATTTCAATTTCACCAACCCTATTAAGTGAATAATTTGAGGGCGGAAGAACGATACAAACGCAAAGGTCTTGATTCCCTCAGAAAATTGACAGGTGCTTGCTAAATCTTTTTTCTTTTCTATTCCAGGACTATTACACTGGATGAGGGGAAACCTCGATGAACGAGAAGGCGGATCAATTGTAGAATTGCCCAACTTATGAAAAGGTATTGAATAAAGTACACTTTAGTATATGTCGACATTTTCTCAAAACTGAATCAAAAGTGCAGAAAAATACTAGTTGAGAATTTTAAAAGGCGAAATATTTATTCGCAGTTGAAAAGTATACTGAGTCTTTAATCATAGATATGTATTGAAGATCCTTTGAACTTCTAGCAGATTGATTATTTTTCTCCTTTTCATACTGTTAATTAGATGCTTATTTTATCGGTTAGAATTAATTTAATTTCAAATTTAATTACGTATGAAATATCAACTAATTAATGTTTAACATTTCTTTTTATTTCTTAAATTTTCTTTAATTTCTTAAATTTCCTTAAGTTATAGTTTCTTAAATTTTCTGAATTTTTCACATATTTACAGAGTTGTAAGAAAATAGATACTGAAATATCACGAAACGTTCTTCTTTTTTGACGAAACTGTTGCATATGCTCGGAGCAAAAATTTCGTCAAAGGGACGAAATAACTATCTTCACTTCTTTGAGAAAATGAATTTAGTCAAAATTAAAGAAATATTTCGTCATGTTGTTTTTTTTTTTTTTTTTTTCAAAATAAAAAAAAAGTTTGTATAGATCTTATATTGTATCAACAATGTTAAAAAATTCGGTTAAAAACTTTCTGGTTTTGTAAAGAACTTTTAGACATTCTCTAAATGCGCATATAAACCCTTTTAAATGATCCGTGACTTCTGTATGTATTATTTTATAGAAAGTGTCATCGCAAACTTGAAATTAAAAAAAAAAATCAGCTAGATCTGCACATTTTACATAAATTATTTTAAGACATTAATGATTTTTAAATTTTCTAAATTACAATAGGTAACAAACGTTCTGTTGATAATGTAGTTTTTCTAATCTTCAAGCATGTTTTAATTTTTTTAAAAATTGTTTCTTTTACATTGGGAAAATAAGGGACTTTAAATTGTTTAATTATGAGTTTCGTTCCTTTTTCAATTATTTCATTATTTTAAAGTAAATAGGATAACGTCACAACTTTCTTTATTTGAATCACAGAATGCATTAAAAATTATTAAAATATAAAAAATGTTTAAAAAAATAACTAAAACTAGAAAATGTGATTAAAAAAAAGTATCCTTTCGTCATCAGCATCTTTTCATCTTCTCATAGCTTTTTTCTTTAAAAACTTTTTCTCCTTTCTTTTATTCTTTACTGTCTCTTTATATATAAACTTGTTACGTTTTGATAGCATTAACATTGTAAATTCGTAGTGTGGCCGGTGCTTATTGAAAAGAGATGCAGGAAAATGAAGAAATAATAGAATTTTTTTTCAGTAAGGACCGGCGGCCCAAAAATGAGAACATTACATGGTGGTGGATAGATAAAGAAGAGACAGTTTGACATTAGAACGTGAGTTTTTATATCTTTTTCCAGGCAATATATTTAAATATTAATCCGCCTTAGTTACGTGGAGCTGATCAATTTCACAAGCAAGTAAGGTCATATCATCAAATTTTCTGAAATAATTAGATCAATAACATTACTTTTTTTTTGGGTAACGTTTTAATTGATTGCGAGTTAGATATAATAGTTTTTATCTAACCTCTGTTTATAGATTATATTTTATATGTAACTATTTTAACATTACAATATATATATATATATATATATATATATATATATATATATATATATATATATATATATATATATATATATATATATATATATATATATATATATATATATATATATATATATATATATATATATATATATATTCTTTTTTTTTTACAAAACTTATCGAGTGGAATTTTTCATAGTAATTTTGAATGTACAAAATACTTTGATTTAAGCATTTATAGGTTAAAGTAATAAATAATTTATTTCATATTGCAAATTATAATTATGAGGAAGAAAAGACAAACATAAGAGATGAAAAATGCTCATTAAAGATTGCGTTCAAAATGATAATTAGGACAAAAAACATAATTTTGTAAAAAAAAAAAAAAAAAAATCAGTAATTTTGTTTCTTGTAATAGAACTTTTTAACATAATTTTATTAGATAATAGTTTTTTGAAAAACAAATTACCAATTTTAAGACGCAATACAGTATATTCCCCAAAAAGTTGTTTATATTTTAGTTTTCTTTTGTGTGCTTATCATTATTCAGTTAAAAAAAATTAAAAAAAGTCAAAATAAAAAAAAAAATCTAATAGTACCTTAAATTATAGTTGAATGAAATCAATATCAACACCGCACAACTTGTATTAACGTGCACAAAAAATATATATAAGTAAGTTACATACATAAATTAAACATAAAATCATAATGACATATGTAACAAATTAATAACTAGTAACAAAGGGAGAGAGAGAGAGACTACATTCATTAAAAACATTTTTTTAATTTCAAAATAAAACTTAATATAAAACTTAAAATATATTCGTACTTGTCAGTTTTACTTCCTGATTATTTTAATGAACTAGAATAGACAAAAATGAAACACATTGATTGTCACTTACATTAAATTTCTTAATTATCAAACATAAACAAACATTTCGTGATTCATTGATTTCCTTAAAAAATTCTTAGATTGTTTTTTAAATAACTAATGCTCTAAAATCAGCAATGAAAATTGTTTTGATTAATAATTCAAAATATCTCAGAACACTCAAATAGAACAATGTGACTTTAACAGCATTTATAAAATTCATTTTTTTAAAAAAAGATAAAATTTGTTTTATCTATAAATTAGGAGTTTCAAACGAAAGTAAATTTAGTAATTATAAATGAAGATGAGGAAATGTAAACCTAGAAACGTAATTTTATGTCTCGACAAAAACTCTAGTTGAATTATGTCTGATTTAAAAAAAAAAAAAATTTAATAGTTATTTATAATTTCGTGTTCTCATTTCATCTTTTTATATTTAAATAAAGGATTAATATATTCTTGAAACACAGAATAGTTTAATTCTTTAGTTTTAAGATAATCTCGGAAATAGTTCGAATTAATTGTTAGATAATTAAATTAATTTGAAGAAGACTATATTGAAAATCGTCTAAATATTAAAAATTTTTATTTTAAACATAGACTTTTTTTAAAAAAAATTACCATAAATAATCAGTTTAAGACTGAGAAATTTAAATCTTTAATAAATAAATAGCGAAAATTCTCTACTCAACTAAAATGAAAACTAAGTTTAATTTATGAAGCACAACGCTATTAAACATGGTGGTCAAACTTGAATTTTCAGCTTTGATAAATTCTTCACCTTGACTTTCTGAAACCTCAAAAAATCTAACCTATTTGATTTTCTATGCTTTATTAAAGAAAAACAAAACTTCGTAATCAGAGATTGAAAAGCAATGTCAAATTTAAGTAAAACGCAATCGATTAATGTTTATTCGCTTAAAATATTTTATCAAACTAGTCTTTCTTTGGGAGCATAGTTTAGAATTTATGCAGCAAAATATATAATTTTTACTTTTGTAAATTTTGCAATAATGCACATGTTGCGTCAATAAAGCACAAAAAAAATGCACTTGTTGCGTCAATATAATCTCTCCTTAGAAATCGTTTAAACCTTAATTTGTTAATTTGACTCATGTTTACGTTTCTGTTACCATAATATCGTGTAAGATATTTTAATACGGTAAAATTTACCATGCATCCGGGTCTATGAGTATACAAAAAAGCTCGGTAAATTAACAATAAAAAATGGTTTTATTATATATGATGAAATTTGGTAAATGGGATAAAATTTGGTAATTTTATCATGATACCTTAGAGCATGTCATAAAAACCATTTATTCGGTTAAACTTATTTATCATTTTTGTATTTATCTTATTTTTATTTATCATTTTGTACTTATTTATCATTTTGTATCAAAAACTTTACTATAAGTGTGGTATTATGAATGATAATTTTGAAAATTAGAATTCCTGGTAAACCATTACCATATGAACTGAAAAATTACCAAATGAATGGTTCAATTACCGTATATTTTGGTTTTATTGCCAGAATTATTGTTTATTTTACCAGGAAAGTCATTATCATGCAGGACAGTAATTTTTCCAGAATTATTTTCTCTGCGTACGGTTTATGCACATAACTGATTGTGTTTTTAAAAACATATTTTGACTATGTTTGGTTGACTGGATTTAAATATGAATTCAATCTCCATCAATCCGTTCTTTTCAATATTTATCTTTGTTTGCTTGATGCAACAATCCTTTTAGAGTTACGGTAATTCTATCTGAGAATCAATAAGTTGTTAAGAGGCCAAACAAAATTTTTAAAAATAGAGCTCACAGGATTTTTTATGCTTAAAAGCCGTATAAAAATATGGCTAACATGTGTTTTTTTTTAAGGTACCGAACACCATTTTTTAACAGAAAAATATAACGCATATTTAATAATTCAGCGATACTGACTCTCGAAAGCAGATCTGATATAGAAAAAAAAAAAAAAAAAACGAAAACAAAAAAAAAAGCATTTCAATATTTAAAACCTAAATAGGCAAATGAAGTAAGTGAAACATGATGACGGCTACCTATTTACACCAAGAACATTCTAGGTGTTTCACTTTACCATCCTTGGCTTTGTTGTAGTGGAATACCTAGTTAGATACCAAATGCAAAGCAGTTACAACCATTTTGATTGTTCAGATACACGAGATTTTTTAAACTATAGTTATGCTTAAGATAAGGCTTTCGAATCATTAAGATTGAGTCCTCCTAGTACGAGAAAATTCGATCAAAAGACAGAAAATCATTAATGTGTTCGAGTTCTCATTTTGCGTTTTACATGGAAAGGCAAAACATCTGTTCACCAATTAAATTAAATTTCTAAAACTTCTTCTATAGATCTTTTTACAACAAATAAAAAAAAAAATAAAACAAAATAAAATAAATAGCTTTCTATAGGATGTTGCATCCTCCAGAGAAGGACATAAAATATATTTATGTATGTTTGCTAAACTCATGATATGTATGTTTCTTTAACTATGTTTGTTTAACTCATGTTTAACTCCATATATCTCCGTTTGTTTAACTCATGTTTAACTCCATATATACTCCATATGTTTGTTTTACTCATAACGATAATAATCATAACGATAACAATAGAACATAAGGACATAATAACTAATAATGATTCAAATGTAAGGAATGTAAACAGAAAAGTTGAAGCTAGACTTTATAAAACTATTTCTAATAGAAAAATATCATTTTTATTCACAATAAAATACTAAAAACGATATCAGCTATATCTTAAAAATACCGATAAGGATATAAAGGATTACTAAAATAGCAGTAAGGATATATTACCCTATAATCACTCAAATCCAAATAATGCAATTAAAAAGGTGGAATTTGGACATTTAAAAATTATTTCTAACAGTAAAATGTCATTTTTTATTCAAAATAAAATCCTAAAAACAGTAGCAATTCCGTCGCAAAAATAACGATAAGGACATAAACGATATTTTTTACAAGAAAAATAGTCCATTTTTCAACGCTGAGAAAATTGAGATAAATTGTCAAGAAAAGAGTATGAGGAAATATTGTTTCTAAGGAGAGTTTTTTCCCTTTTGATATGGATTTCATCTGTCTTCTGGATAAAGATTGTGAATTTATCATATGAAGCGCTGGCTCAATTTTTTTTATCCACCTCTTTTTATTTCGAAGTAAGTCAATAAAGATATACTTCTTTTTTTTGTGAACAAATAATTCATAAGGAAGGAAAAATTCACCTGTGCAACCATTAAAAGCAGTCTGTGTTATTTGTTTTATGGAGAGATATATAATATTTTTACACAAATTGAATGAATATCAAATGATATTGAATTTACTTTTAGAATAAAGAGAACCTTCCCTTTGTGGAGTATTATTTTGAATAAGAGTAAAAAAATGAAAATACCGTTATGGCTCAAAGATTAAGCTAAAAAAAAAAAAGTTTAAGTAAAAAGCGAAAAATAGCTGCTTAAATTATCATATTCAATTCAATATTATGGAAATATAAATGGTTTTATTGATAATATTAAAAAATTTTTTCAATAAATTTGACTTTAAAAGAATATATATATATATATGATTTAAGTTTTAGTTTTTGAATGTTTCATTTTAATGAAAAGAAATTGTAAGAATAAAATAATCATTAATCATACATGTGTATGTATTGTATTTTATGTACATTATAATTTTTAGGATGTTTTGACTAGATTTTATGTTCATTTTTTTCCTAAATTTCTTCATTTTTCTCATAAATATATTCCATCAAAAATATTTGAAAATTATACAGATATTATTATATATTTAGATTTTGTCTTAAAAAAGAAGCAAGATACTTTTAGATCGTTCATATAAACGGCTTTATTAAACAACAAAAGTAATTATATGTATATAAGTATTGTTTTAAATTAGATATAAATATTTCTTCACACATTGATAATAATTTTTAGAGAGAAGAAATTATATAATTTTATTAAATAAAAAGTATAATTTAATTAGTAGCAACTTTTAATATGAATGAATAGTTTAAATTTATAAAAATTATATGAGTAACAAAAAAAAAAAGCAAAGCTAATTGACATTGATGTTAAATGCAAAGCTCAGTAGCACAGAGAAAGTTATTATTCTCATATTTTTTTTTTTTTTTTTTTTTAAATTTCTGTAGCATTTTGTGTGTCCTAATTTTTAAACATAAAATAAAAATGATCATTGATTAAAAAATATTAAAATAGTAATTTCTTATTTGGATAGATTTTATATTTAAGTAATACATAATGCTTTCAAGAAAAAAAAAATTATTTACAGTTTTTATTTGAAGCATAATGCATTTAATAATAAAATATTTCACATAATAAAATATTTCATGTAGTAAATATTTCACATTTTATCACTCTTAATGTACAGTTAAAACCAAATAAAGGATTTTAGGCAATGTTGTATTTCTCCATTTTGCATAAAAATGTAACCCTTGAATCGATACAAATAAGCCTTCATGACTTTCTAATTTAAAACAATCACATTTACGTTATTTGGAGATGAAAAAATCTAAATATTCATGATAATTCAATTCGTTACAGTATCTTTAAAAAATTTCTAATACAATCAGAAATCATCATTGTTATTATTATTGTAAGGAAACTAAAACTCTCGATAAAAACGCATATTAAAATATTTGAAAAATAATAAATACTTCGTAAATATTGAAATTAACAAAAATTCAATAAGCAAAAAAATAGCTATCAGGAAATATTTGATTTAGTGCAAATTGTGAAATGTCTTTTCAAAGTGGCTTGAAATTCGTTGCAACAATTATTCGAAATTTACAATAATTAAACCTGTTAAATAGCATTTTTGAGCAAACATAAGCTCTAAATGAATGGATAATAAATAAAAAATTATGAAACTTATCTAAATCTATCAAACACTTTCTATAACTAAGTAAAAGAAAATTATTATTATTTTTTAAATTTTTTTTTTTTTTTTGCCGTATTGTCTCTTGTTTATGTACAAACATAAGTTTCAGAAACGAATCTTTGGAAGTTGACGCTAGATCTTCATATTTGGTATTGGCGCCAATCGTTCTACCTTGAATTTTAATCAATGTAATACTGTTTAAAACATGCTATTAGTCACATCATCACAATTATCAATTTTAAAGGCAGAGTTTTATTTTTGACTATCAAACATGGAGTCTTTGGTCTTTTGAAAAAAGTTTTATGAAAAATTCAACAATGATTCGTTTTCCCAAATTAAATCATTAACACATAAAAATCAGTTAACCAAATCCTCACAAAGAAATGTTTTGAGAATTCGAAATAATTGTAAGATTCTCAGAATTCTTATTCTTAGAATTCGATTAATTCCTTATAAGATTCTTAGAAAAGAATACTTTTCTTTGAAAAAACGATTTATTATCTAATGTCAAATGAAGAAGAATTAAGTTTGAGATCAGAATAAAAGAAATATATTTTTAATAAAAAGGATCGATAAGAACTCATATTTCCTTGTTTACATCTAAGAGTAAAATATCATATGTCTGTAACATTTTGAGGAAAATAAAGATTTGCTATTATCATTTGTTTAGAAAGATTTGCTATTATATTGTTTGTTTTAAAAATAAGATTGGATATGTGCAGTATTTTAGATGTTGTATTATTTCTAGTTCTCATATTAAACCTTAATTGATTTGTTTCATATTAGTTGATTTTCATTCCCTTATTTATCTGCAAATTGTTTCGTGGTACCACTAGATTGGCAAGGGACTGTAAGTGAGAAAATTACTACTGTAAGTTTTTTTTCTTCTTATTTATTTATATATTTACTAATAAAATATTTCGTGACATGTTGCATAAGGTTTGAAGATTATCATAGTAAGCTATATTTGCTTCTTTATCCATCCAATTGTTTAAAAAATGTTTTGTGGCCTTAAATAGATTGATTTCATGTAACACTGAGTGTTAAGATAATAGCAGTAAATTACAAATGCAAGTTAAGAGTAAAGATTACTACAGTATGCTGTAAACGTAAATTGGGTGTAAAGATTACTATAGTAAGTAATCAGACAGCCGTCCAAACTCGGTATTCATTCGGAAAATTTAGATTCGCACTCCTAATAGTTCCCGTGAGAGATAGACCCAGGCCCAGCTCCCCAGCCAAGTGACCCGGCTGGGCCACCATGCATGGCGTTTATTGAGTCTCAAAATATTACAAGTTAATTTGTCAACAAGCCCAGAATCATACAACTTTAAAAAATAAGTATTTTATACTTTATGAACTTTACAAAGGATTCAGTACTCAATGTTTCAGAGAGAATTGGAAAGAATGTTTAGAATTATGAAGAACTTGAAGAAAAAAAAAAAAAAAAAAAAAAGCAAGAACAAAATAAAGTTAAGACAACAAAAGAATGAAAAATAAGAACCATCACAAAGAGTGTTTTATAGTAAGTGTTTAAGGATCAATAATTTGCCCCGACACTATAATGTTTTCTTAGATTACTACAGTTGGTTATGATTGATTTTTTTCTTCATTTATTTACTAATGAAATGATTTGTGGTATACTTAGATGGATTTCATGCTGCATCCGTTTTGTACAAGACTACCGAACGTTATAATTGTTTTTGGTAGTTAACTCAAACATTTATTTCAAACCCTATATGTTTTAGCACAAATTAATGTGACTTAAAACCTCTATCTTTCAACACACATTATCAGTCTGATAAATAATTAAATGTAAGCTTTTGTTTTAGTTATAAATTACAACAGCTCACTAACCTGTAAATACAGATCGGTATTTACAGTTAAAATAAACAGTAAATTAACAAAGTTAAAAATGCTTTCCTAACACTTAACTACACATTTGAAAAAGACATACGGTAAAAATTTGAAATGATGAATGATTAAAAAGGAAGTTAATATTTTATTTTATTTTTTTGTTTCTGGCATTAGTATGCAGAAAATTAACAATTTTATATAATAGGATGATAAAAATTTTAAAGTAAACGCAAATTTTCGCATTTTCCAGCGACTTCAACAATGCAGAATATCAATTTGAAAAATTGTTTGATATAATTAGAAATATGTTTGGAAAAAAAAAAAAAAAAAAAAAAAAAAAAAAAAAACGATTGTAAACATAACTCCTTCAATTGAGAGTAAAGCTTTTATCTGAAGTTTCCAGGAAGTCTGTGTGTATATTTTTTTAGGTACACTGACTCCGAAAATTGGGAGGGATGTACTTGTTTAAAAATAAAGAATTTTTCTGTCATCAGTCCAGTATCAAGAAAATCACTCATTTGGAAATTAAACACACAGCAAAAGAAAAAAAAAATGGTGAAGACAGTGCTCACTTATGGAGAACTGTCTATGCTTACTCGTCCAAATATTCCATGTAGCAAGTGCAGAAACTCTCAAAAACATCAGTTTTTTATTATTGATTACTTCTCGTTTTTCCTCAGAAAAACTATTAATTCTTTTTAGTTCAGGGAAAACAACAATTTTACGCTAAGGCCAATGGAAACAATAACTTCGCATTGTAAAATTCTTGTGATTTCTTTTTGCGGATAAAATTTTTGAAATAGTATTTTTATTTAATTTGTGATAGCAATGAAAGTCATTACTCTTTCGTTCATAAATCACAAAAAAGAAAAATGTGCGTTTTTTTTTTTTTTTTTTTTTGTTCCTTTGATTTTTTCTTTTATTGAAGAGAAGCTTTATTTCCGAATCTACATTTGATGACTTAATATTTAAAATTAGTTAAAAATTTTTATAGGCAAATTAAAATTTAATGACATTTGTCAAAGTTTAAATGTTTTACAGTGTAAAAGTACGCGTTTCCTTGGATAAGAACTCTGATGACTGACGAATTGCATAAAGCCTTATAAATTATATTCGTGGTTATGCGTGTGCTTTATAATTATTTTTATTTTTTTGTTACACCGCTTTGATCATAATAAAATTTATTTCAGAAACAACAGTATTTATTGCAGAAAAAATTAAAATTTATGGCAAAAAATTCATATCATATTTTAATTTTAGTTAGTGGAACTAAATGGTGAAATTGAAAATAAAAATTATGTATTTGAAAGAAAAATAAGCATTCAATATTTTTAGAAAAAAATAGCATCAAAACGATGCCAAGTTAGATACATTGTGCTAAGTGTGAAAAAAATAGTTTACTTATACATGTATCGAACGCATATAGTAATATTTACTATCTAGCTCTAAAAATCCACAGTATATAATGAAAAGATAGTTCAGTGCCTGGTTCTAGACTGAAATCATGTTAAAATAAATAAATAAATAAATTTATGAATAAATAAATTTGTAAATAAATAAATTTATATATAAATATATATATATAAATAAATAAATAAGATAAAAATTAATTTGCCACTCTTCTGAGGAAGAGAAAACACATTCCTATATTTTAGCCGCTTGTTCATTGAAAAATGCAACTAACTTTGAAGTGAAAATATGATTTTTTCATAGATTTTAAATGTTAATTTAGAAATTTACCAAGTTTGAATAAGAGATAGAGTATAAGTAATTGAACATATTTTACCTAAACACATAATATAGCATTAATTTTAAATTTGGAATATTTTTTAAAATAAAATATATAGTTCGAAATTCAAATTCTTTTATAGCAGTAAAATTATTTTTTTTAGCAAGTAATTAGTAATATTTTTATTTTTTAGGAGTAAAATTATTAACTTTTTTAATTTGTGCAAAGAGATTTGAAATGATTTATAAAATTCGAACAAATAAAATAAATAACAAAATCTGATAATACGATTTTTAAATATTTTATAAGCAATGTATTCCTTCTTAGCTTATTTCTTTACCGTTATGAGGTTCAATTAATTTATAAATCTTAAGATAAATTAGTTACTGTCACTTTTTTGATTTAATTGACTTAAATATGCATGACATAATCTTAAGTGTATAACTATATTTAGGTTATTTAATGAGAAATTAAGTAAATAATTAATTTATTTATCATTCCAGTTTCATTCATAATTACAATATTTTTGGCTTACCTATATTTACGTTGAAATACATCGAAATGTAATTGAACTTACTTAAAATTTTTAGGCAAAGCTGAAATAACTTTAAATTTGTACACTATTTTTTAAAGATCTCTACTGATTTATTACTTTTGTTTGCTGATTATTTTACACCTCTCTAAATGTATAATATGGCATATTACCTTAAAATCACTTGTCTAATTCATTAGATTGCATAAATGATAAAGCATAATTACCATAAAGCAAAAAAAAAAAAAAAAAAAAAAAGAAGTTTACATCGTGTAACTAAATACTTCGACTATATACACTGTAAAAATAAAAATAAAAAAAAAATATCCATGTAAATATACGGGCAAAAGTTGACAATAGAGTTTCCAGACAAAGTCGGTAAAAAAATATTTAAACCTTAAATTACGAATCTCCTTTAATTTTACATTCTAGCAAACGTAGGATCAGTCAATAAAATAAGCAGCATTGCCCACAGAATAACAATTGCTATTTAGAAGATCCCTAGTATACGATTGACACTGTCTATAAAATAGCGCAACAGAATAAAATTAAATTGGAGACAATACCGAGGCCAACGGCATGATTGTGGTCAGCATTATGATCTAATGCTGGGTGGCTTGCAAGTCGCCATTGTGGATCGAACCACAATCCATCTCACATAACACTTCAGTGCATTTGACTACTGAGCCATTACGGACATTCAGTACTTAAGGGAACGCTATATCACGGGCAAATTCTATTTCACCTCCATAATTTATTAAAATGCATAGAAAAAGTATATTCAGACAAACTTAGAGTAAGCCATGAAGATTCAAATACTGAAAAAAAAAAATTTAAAATATCAAAATGAAAACAAGTTATGATAGGGTATCTTAGGATTGCGAAATGGGGAAGTTCTTTTTCAATAATTTGTTTACATTTTGACATTTGTAATTTTTTTTTTTTTTTTTTTTTTTTTTTTGCATTTGAAATTTCATGGTTTACTCTAAATTTACTTGAACTCACTTCTTCCATACTTTGAATTTTAAATTAGCTATGGAGGTTAAACAGAATTAGTGATGAAAAATTTCTCCCACTGTATAGCGTTATTTTAAAAGAACTCTTAAAGGAATTAAGTGAAAAACTTCATAGAAGGGAATGAAAAAGTCGTTAATAAGTTTTAATACTAGGCGAAACTACGATACTATTTTACTTCTGCAATCATATTTGTTTCATTTAATCTTTTTCCTTTAGGTAAAATTCTGATTCATTGTATTTGAAAAAAAACTTAAATGACGAAGACCGTAAATAACAATCTGAATACTTAATACTAAGAGAGAGGAAAAAAACCTAGATATCTAGGTTTAAAAATATGCAATGGAACTATTTCTGTACCATGCGTAATGCTTAACTCACTTTTTGTACTAAAAGAAAATGATTCCCAATGGATTTATTGAGTTCGATTGTTTTACCCTCCTTAATGATTATGTCCTCGTGACGTCACTGAGCTTCCATTACGGTATTTGGTACACTGTTAAAATAAACCGTATTTCCATTACGGTTAATTTTAACAGTGTTATGGTTAGAGTACTAAGTATTGAATTTAAATAGTTATGAAAAGTTCTGATTAACATTTGTAATCTTGGTTTCAACATGCTTAGAAACATGTTTGGCAATTTTTGCAGCATGATACAATAATATGGCGAAAACTTGTACAGGCTCTAACTCACGAAATATATTTTTGTGTTTTTAAAAAATTTTTGAATGATTAGTAAGAGTTTTTGTTTAACGACATTTTTAGTTAAGCAATTATTTTTGCAAATATTTCTGTTGCAATGCAATTTCTGCAATTATTTATATGGCATGTAATCAATGTGGAGTTTTAAAGAGGAGTTTTTAAAATTATTGCCATTTTCTCCATTGGTTGAAATTAAAAAGTTACGGTTCAAATGTGGTCATCTTAGTAGAAAACGAAGTAAGCCTGGTTTTTCAAAGTATAACATCGCGCAGCAACCTTTTAAGGGTTGGCGAGCGTCAGAAAGCAGAGAGTGGAGCTCACTAGTAATCATGATTTTAAGACCGAAAATACAGTGGTCTCTCATGATGCCACTGACAAAGCTTTCATTCAATGGTATTTGACAGTGAATAAACGGCTTTGTTGTAGATTTTCGAACATCTAGCATATGTAAACAGACTCTGCCCGTAAAAAGTACTCTAATACGTTGCAGCTTTATACTAATAACGTAAGTTTACGGAACTGTACCGTTAAAATTAAAAAGTGGGCCTTGTCCATAAAATTATGCAGTAAATGGGCGTTAAATTGCGTATCGTTTGACAGTATAGCTTTAAACCTTAATCTAATGATTATATTAAGATCTTTAAATAAGAGGTTAAATCTAAAGTATTTGTTACAATAGTTTCATTTATTATAACAGCATTTTTGATTTATCCACTTTGAAATGTATTCAAATTATCATACATCTTTTAGACATATTTCAAAATTCGTTACTTAAACTTTTCTAATCATTTCTACGTATTTATTAGTTTTATTTATTCGTTTTACTGCCTAATTCTTCAAATAATGACTTTTTACGTTATTATCATAAGCCCAAAAGATTAAATTGTATTAATTATATGGAACGTTTGAACAAAAAATAATTGTGAAAACATTTTAACCTTATATAACTAAATACTTCGATTATATAGTTTTAAATTGAAGCCTCAACAGAAGAATTAAAACTCTTTCTAATAAGATTGAGATAAAAATGAAACAGAAAAGGAAAATATAAATAAAAGCTTAGAAAATGAAAGATGAAAGAATTAGAAAAATGATCCCTCGAGAATCTTCCCCGGCAAACCCAAAATATTAAAATCTCTGCTTAACTGTTTTTATAAAGCGCGCTTTCAAACGAGCGACTAGAAAGAAGTATGTGATATGCTTTCCCAAGGTGTTTGCGTTATTTAAAAGAGTAATTAATTTCGTCTTTCTTTTTTTCTGTAATTGAACGCGTTTACAGTACAAATTTGTTTCCAAGAAGTAAAACAGTTCCGTTCTCGGTCGCGCGTGACTATTTTTCACAGATGAGACTAATTATAATTTTCTTAAAGAGGATATTAAATATTTTCCCGAATTTAATCGCTTTGTATTTCAAAAGAAAAGAAAGACTTGATTAACATATGCTACATTAAATCAAAATGCTATTAATCACGCAATTTTACTTAAAATATTTCATGAGTTTGCATAAAGAATTTTAAAGAGTTTATGAAATTTTATGAAAAATTTTTTGTTTGTAGTAACAAGTTTATATGTGTCGCTAATTTTTAAGAATAATTTATTAAAATCTTATATAGCTTGCTTGCATTTCTTAAAAAGATAATTTCAAGTTAGTTAGTATATTTAAAGTTCGATGAATTATGCATATTAATATTTTATATAAATTTTAACTTCTTATTTTAAACAAATTGGAATAAATTTTATAGTTTAGACTTAAGGTTTTTGTTCTCCATTAAAAAACCACTCAAAAAATCCCATCTCTAAGTTCCAAAGTTTTATATCACTCTTTCCAAATATTTCTCTTATTCTATAAAAAAAAACTGTTTTGAAATAAATTTACATTGAAAGGCAGGGCATTCCCTTAGTTAACGAGGAAAAAGAATTTCACGAAAAAGATTTTAAAATAATTCTCCCAAAAATTATCAACAACTTCCAGCTTACGCTTGATTCATTGTTCTGAATTTAATGTGATTTTGTTCCGAGTAAAAGTAAAGCATTTCCGCAACAGTTTGTTGTAGGCCAAGGGTTTATGCAGATTAAGGCTTTGCAATTTTATGATCAATAGCACTAGCAATGTGATCAATATTGCGCACAAGCTGTCTTTATTTTCATCAGACAAGGAGGCGTACATTGGTCTGACGTTGGGTGTGTTTCAACTGCCACTGAGTATCGAGCTCCAGAATATATATATATATATATATAATTAATATATATATATATATATATATATATATATATATGTATATATATATATATATGTATATATATATATATATATATATATATATATATATATATATATAATTAATATATATATATATATATATATATATATATATATATATATATATATATATATATATATATATAATTAATTAAGAAATTACTCTATTGAAATTTTCAAAATTATAGTTTTTACTACCACACATTTTTTTAAAAATAAATGGTTTTTATGCCATGCTCTAAAGTATAACCATAAAAGTACCAAAATATCCGTCAGAAGTGTCATTCGTTTTACCATTAATTAGGTAATTTTAACCGTTTGACGTCTATGTCTTTTTTCCAAATAGAATGGTAATAAATCTGTTTTATAATCTGGTAATAAATTCCATGCTTTTTTTTTTTATTCAAATGGTGGTTTATTTAAATGGCTTAAGACTCTTTTAAGACCGGCTTAAAAACTTTTTTCAGTTTAAAGAACAGATAGCGCAATTCTACGAAAAACAGCAATAATATGCATGCAGTGTTACAGCGGGATTTGAACCCACTACATTTACGCTTCAGAACGGTTAGCTGGAAAGCAATACTGCACGGCGAGATGTAAATAGAACGATCATATATTATTAGGGCCTCCTATACCACGAGGTTTGGTCCGTCCACCAAATGTTTTGAAAAATAGAGGTAGCGGGTTCAATATCTTTGAGCTATTTTTCTCAGTTTTGTGCTATTTGCTCTGCAATTTGACAAGCCTTTAGCACACGAGCCTGTTTATGTAACTGAACCAAAGTTACTTATTTACTGTTGCACATCCATGGTTACGCTTTGGTGCGAACCTGCTACCTTTATTTTAAATACTGTTTGGTGGAAAGACTAAACTTCTGTCAAAACAATAAATAAATAAATAAAATTAATAAAAGAAAATTATTATTTCAAGTATTTATTTATGTTACACACATACATACATACACACACACACACACACACATATATATATATATATATATATATATATATATATATATATATATATATATATATATATATATATATATTTCATGTAATATTTTCTTAATGTTTGTATGATCGAAAATTAATAGTAAAATTTTAAATTCTGACATTAACTCATCTAGAAGATAAAACGGAAACTAAAATATAGATAAAATAATTGGAGCCTCTTGTATTTGACAGCCTGAAACGGAGGAAATAAATAATGAATTTCTATGGATACAGCCGAATTTCATTTGTTCTGTTCCTCTATACTTTTGATATGTCATTACAAATTTTAAAAGCGTATTTTCTCTCGCCAAAATGTTCGATTTTCAAAGAATTATGTCATTCCTAGAATGATTAACAATTCATTAACTACGATTGATAGTAAAAATTGGAAATAAATGTTCGATAAGCATATCGAAAACAATGACTAGTAGCAGCGAGATGTCAAAAAGGTAGGAAGCTTTTAATTTATCTGTGTAACACAATAGAAAACAGATGCTGTATTCTATCAACAAGCGTATAATAAACTTCAAAAAGTGTCAACTTGATAAAAGTTACATTAACAACTAATTACTGAAGCATGACGCTTGAAACTTACTTTAAATTTATTTTCCTGGGAAGGCAAAAAATTTGACAACTTATAAGTTATGTTTTACTTTATATTGTTATGTCCTAAATTTTGTGATATAAACTTATTGGAACTTGTTTGGTGAATTTGTAGTTGTAAATAATAGCTGAGTTAGGAAAATTGCTTTGTGAAAATTAAACCTGTTTTACGAATTATTCAGGAACGCAAAAATTTGACAGCTTATTAAGTTAAATTAAGTTATATTTTATGAATTTAGTGAATAAAGCTTGTTAATTTACTGAGAGTCGGAAGAAGTTGTAAGGTTTAGAGTATAAAGTTGCCAGCAAAATTATTGGGTCAATATTTTTTAATAACCTTTTTCATATTTTACTATTTATACATATCACTTTAATAAAGATACATAAATCTTTTTAACCATTATAATAAAAAATATGCTGTATTAAAAAAAAAGCTATTTTGAAGAAAAAAAATATTTCTATTAATTTTTTATTCTAATAAAATTAAAATACACTATACTGGCCTGAGATTTATGCTACTAAATACTGGAAGCAAAAATAAGTAATGTTTGCGAAATATATTAAATGTATAGCTGATACTGATATTGAAAGATTTTTTTTGAAATAGATTATTTCTATGTTGTAAATATTATAATAGAACTTTTCTATTACAATATTTACTTTAAGATATTTCGAAATTCTAAGGTAGTTTTTATAAAATATATATTTTTAAAAAAAAGTTACAATTTTTTCTTAAAATGTATAAGTTTTTTTAATTTATTTATATGTTTTTTTAGGAAACTCAAAACGAATTTCAGTATTTTGCTTAGTTTGAATATTTAGTTTTTTTTTTTTTTTTAAAGAATTTGACTTAAATTAGTATCATCATAGTTTAAATTTTGAACTGTTAAAATCAATGCTCTAGACTAATTTTCACAATTTTATAATTTATTAAGTTAGTAAATTCCTTATCAGTTAGTTTCCTTAAAAAAATCTTATAAATATAGTAACTTTTTTTAAAGAACAAACTTTGTATTTGTGAAATGTACTTTAAAAAAAAGTCTTTTAAACTTATTATATGATTTAGATTTATATTGTAAGTAATTAGGTATACCTTTAAAATTGATGTATCCATGTTTCAAATATAAAAATTCAGAGAAACGTTAACAACTGTAAGCTTTTTTCTTCACAGCAATGTATTTTAATTTCATATATATTTTACTTTTCATCATTTTATTCTTTTGTAAAATACCACATCTTACAGATTAAAGTTCCAAAAAATTTACATCGCTGCACTACATCACTGAAAAAAAATTATTTGAATACAAATTATGTGTGTCAGTTAAAATCTATACACGCATAAAAATTTGATCAACTTTTAACATTTACATCTTTACTTTGAAATATATTACAGTATAAAATTGATAAAACTTTTTAGTTCAACACATGCCAAAAAAGAGAAATTATATTAAAGAAAAGAAAAACTTCTTTCATTGATATTAACAATTAAGTCATTGAAAAATTATTTATAATAGTTCAGTTTAATACAATTTTGCCGTTGACATTAGAAATTAAAATTTTTTCAGAAATTAGTAATAGTTATTCAATTTAAAACAACTTTGACTTTGATATTAACTATTAAAATGCATCGAAAAATTAGCAATAATAATTCAGTTAAGGACACAAATCTATCAAACGCTTATAAAATAAATTTAAAAATAATTGGGCAATTTTTCTACTATGATCTCTAAAAAAGCCACACATAAACCAACGAAGCGTACTCTTTAAATGAAATCAGTATTTTTCAGTAACGTCGTATTTAACACTCATTTTGATGTTTTAAGCTCGTAGATTAATATCAAGCATTTTAAGTTGTGACAACGACGGCGGTCGAGTTAGGAAGACGACAAATATTGCGCTACTTAAGCAATCTTGAAGACGGAAAAAAAAAAAAATAATAATAATGAAATGAACAAGAAGACTTTAAGAGCTGAAATGGACTTTATGAGCGACAGCCTTGCTGAACATGGCTATAAAGAATCTAGATCTTGCCTTTCGATGTCGTCCTCGATTAAGGAGGATCTTGTGGTAGCTGACTTCTGAGGAAGTAGTTTATTAAGGCGATTCCTTTTAAGATTAAGGTACATACAGCGAAGAAAGCGTCGTAATACAAATAGTCATTCTTCTCATGTTTCACATAAAATATAGATAGCAAGTCACATATTTTAGGGCCGCCTTCTTTCATTTTGAAGTAGAAGAAGCTTTCATAATTAGGATTTCGTTTAGATCATACTTCACGAAAATAAATCACTTTTTAAGGAGTGGGAAAATGCGAAGAAAGAAGAAATGAAAATTATTTTATACCTTACATAATTTTCTATATCTTTATATATTTATTTGCTTTTTGCTAGATGATAAACAAGAAAAAATTGCCGTCAGTTCGGACGTAAAATATCCTCAGTGGTAGACGCATCATGGGTAAGAGTCCCCTTGCCGTCACGCTAACCGTGGGAGGCTTTCGTGATTTCCCTCCCCATGTGGGGGTTTATCAAATGGGAGCAAGTTCAACCCAAAAGTCTTCCACGAAGGCAAATTTCTCCCTATACTTGATCCAGGAGTTCTCTTGTCTTCTGGATTGGGTTCAAAATTACAAGGCTACAGTGTTGAACACTGGTAGTCGAAAATCGAGAAATTGGGTCGGCTGTTCAACGACGGTTAGAAAATCAAATCAAATCTTAGAAGTAAAAATTTAATTCGTTTTTTAATTGCAATTAATTTCAAAACACAGCTGTGATTCTTAGTTTTGATCTTTCCATTCTGATAAACCTTCTCTTAACCAGACACGAATTTAAAGCTATTAATCAAGTTATTTATTATGCTTCAAAAATAAATTACGTATTTGAAATTATTTATAATTATTTAAAATTCAAGAAATTATTTTTAGCACTAAAAATAATTATACACTATTGATTTGACAGCAATTGTGCTGCTCTTAATTATCACAAGTGATTATCGAACAAATGTTCGTAATTTAACTGCATTCGATGCAATAGTTAAGAACCTTCTTTCTTTTAAAGAGCATAAAACGTTTGACAAACACTCGTAATCCAAATAAAGATAGACAAAAGTGGAATTTTAAGCAATGAACTTAAATACTAAATTGAGTCTAATTGAATCTACCCAATAATCATTGCTATTTATTTCATTTTCAGCGACAAAACAATTTCAAAAGTATTTTTGAATTAAACATTGCTTAAACATTTCCCCGCAATATTTACTACCATTAGTTCCTTGTGTTAGAAAATGCTAAGGTTTTTTTTCTCTCTCGCATATATATGAATGACTAAAACATTTTAAATCAAAAGTTAATTTGAAAGAATTAAGAAATTAGTTGAGTTGTTGAATAGCTAATTAACTTCAACTTTTTCTTGCCAGTCGGACCATCTGAAAGCTAGGAAGAATCAGTAGATTTAATAAGTGTTTTGTTTTTAAAAGCATAAGATTCTTTAAATTTCTATAGAAGAATTAGATATTTAGCGAGAATTAACGTGGTTTAGATTTGTATATAAAATCACGCAGTTTAACGGTATTTTGTAAACATTTCCCTTCCTTTTGAAAAGATTAGTTATTGTACAAAGCTGCATTGTTTCATCATTAAGCTAAATAAAAATTCATTAACAAGTTATGTACAGATGAAACATAGTTGAATAATGTAGTTTGAAATATGCTTTTAAACGCAAGGTGATTTTATTGTTAGTTTTAGAGTCTGCCAGAGCATATTATTAAATGTAATAATGAAAAATAATGTGTATTTATACCAATTTTTTTCAAGTTTTAATGTTTTTTACTTACTTCTACATTGTCTTTTAAAAATATTTCATAAAGGCTTTAAAGCAGAAATAACAAAATTTATTTCAAATTTTGTAATTTTCATCACATATAGTAAAAATGTTAATGCTTTTTGAGTTTTCTAAAGATCTATACACATTTTATTTAGAACGAACATAAATATTAAAAAATTACAGTATTAACTCAAAAAAAGTAATCAACAAAATACAAAAGTCTTCGACCAGAATATTGTTATTTAAACTTTATTGCAAGTGAAATTAAAAATATTTGTCTTTCAAAACAGCATAAAGTTTTCAATACAGCATAGTTTTTATATGCTCAATTTTTATAGAGATTTTATTTTATAATTTATAACTGGAGATGAACAGCCGACCCAATTTTAAGTTTACGACTATCAATGTTCAACTTTGTAGCCTTGTAACTTTGAACCCAACCCAGAAGACAAGATAACTCTTGGATCAAGGATCGGGACAAACTAGCCTTCGTGGAGGACTTTTTTAAGGAAATAATTCGCCTTTACGTTACGCAGAAAGGAATCCCACGAAAGCCTCCCTCTGTTTGTCAAGACTCCAAATATTTGATTTTTAAAATTCCCTTGTTAATCAAAAATTTCAAACTTCAATAAAATATTAGAGGCAATTAAAAAGTAACGAATAAGAATAGCTCTGACGCATTTGGAAAACAATTTCAAGCAGGCTTAGCAAATATCTATTTTAAAAATTCTTTTAAAATATAGTTAATACTTTAAAACTAATCTGGTTCAAAATAATTATAGTATGAAATTTAGACTTTAATACAAATGAGTACAGCGCAGTAAATATGTTACCATATAAAATAAATTAACACTAGAAAAAAAAAAGGAATCGCAAGAAATTACAATAAATATGCTTGAAAAACAAGGAGTTGTTTTAAAAGTACAATTTTCCTCTTTTAATCGATACATTAAGAAGAATTATATCACAAAAAATAACTGTCCAATATTAAGGAGAAAAAATTTGGACATATTGACACTTTTTCTGTTGTCAGCAATTTTCAGGCTATCGATTTCTAAGAAATCGATGGACAATTAGTATTATAAAATGAATTGAACCATTTAAAACGCTTCTCACAAATACTAAATTAATTCTATTATTTTTTGTCTGTAACGCCTAATTAATTTTATGTATACTGATATTGACCAATGATAAAAACTTTCTGTCTCTCAATTTAAATTTCTTTAAGATTTCACTGAACCATTTGACAGAACAGATCTGATTAAGTTGTAATCAAACATAGCAAACCTGTGGCATTGATAAAAAAGAAGTGAGGAAAAAAAGATAACTACCATGGTCCAAAATCGGTAGACCATACCTCAAAACTGCAGGGAAAAAAAAATTCATCTTTCATCAATTTTTTATACTTTGAAAGTTCTAAAACAACTAACTCAACGTCTTAAAACAACTAAGTATAACGGAAAGCAAAATAATTTATTTTTTAATTGGTATTTTGGCATTTTTTGCATTTTTACTTATAATTTTCATTTTACTTGTATTACGCACTCATTAAATCAATTCACATAGTTTTATCATCAAAATATTTAGATTTTCAATAAAATATATAACTTTTTCTACTTAAGAACATCTCTGGAAACTTTTAAATGTAGTTTTAATTTAAATAATGTAATTTATGTATAAAATATTAAATGTATGCATATAAAACATCGAACAAAAGAAACAGTTCAGATTCAATAGTTTTAACCTAGCTAAAAGAAGTAGTGTTTACTAGTGTTTCGTACTGTATGACGCATTAGTTGTGTGTGTTTACTGGTGTTTGTGTGTCTATGTGCTTTTATTATAACTGGTGTTTGTGTTTCTCTGTGTTTCTATAGTAACTCATTCGCTTTCATTGAATATATTTTTAGCATATAGTACTCTCCTACAAATTTCTTTCGTCCCAATAACTTCTGTAAAAAACGAATGCTAATTTATTAACCTATTAAAAAATTAATGTAATTTAATCAATTGGGAAGTCCACAGGAAAACTGAATGAAAGACTAATACAGAACAGGAGACTTATAAAAAAAAATATGCCTCAAACGCGGTGGAAAATAGTTTCCCATGCCATTTTTTTTTTTTTTTTTTTTCAAGATAAATCAATTTAAATAGGTTTTTTATAGATCAAAAGAGCTTTTCTTACTGACGGAAATAATTTGAGAATACAAAGATATATTCTTTTGTTTTACGTTTAAGTTAATTAATAAGATATGTCAAAAAATTCGATAAGAAATTTGAGCAATAAATTGAGATTCGCAGAACAGGGCCTCAATTGTGTTAACATACTTAATCAATCGGAACTTATGATTGATATGAACTTTCATGATTAATATTATCGATATTAAATTTAATAGTCACACTTTATTAAAATTTTTTCTGTGTTAATTGGAAATCATTACCTTAAATCAAAAGAATGTAAATAATTTCTTTTTTAAAAAGTTTTAGAAACATCTCTTAAAACTCATGACAATAATAAAAAAATACAGTGCTAATGAAATATTTTTTGATTTAACAATAAAACAGTGACACTAATATTTTAAGAGAACTATCTTTTGTGTAATATGACTGATTAATTTCAACCGATAGAATTTAATCATTATTTACAACATTGAAATGAAATTTAACTGTCACAGCACATCAACAATCGTCGTAAGTTAATATGAAATCGTTATCTCAGTTTATAAAAAAATGTCTTAAGCTTCTTTTACAAAAATCTTTATTTGTAAGAGAATAAAAATAAATTATTCTGTAAAAACTTCTACGAACGTATTAATAAGTTACAACGCTAACGAAATACTTTTTGGTCCAACAATAAAACGATGAAACAAATATTTTTCGAAAAACGATCTTTCGTGCAATATGACTTATGTCTACAGACCTTTTAAGTCTATTTACGTTCGAAAAGTCTTTTTGAAATACGTGGTCATAAGAAAACTATTTGAAAGGTTCAAAAAGTTAAAAAAATTTCTGATGACTTATGAGTTGGAGAAAATGTGAAGCTCGGGAAAGATGTTAGAATTGAAAGAACTCTTTTTCATCTAGCACTTTTAGTTTTGAGCCTGGCTCTTACGATAGGAGTTTGACGTATGGAAAGGTTGTACATCATGGGAACTTAGGATCGTTTCATCGGTGTGCCCATATTTTCTTGAGTGACGTTAAAGATTTTTTTATTTTTATTTAAAATGCTTACGTAGCAACAGCGTTATAGTTTATTTGTTAGAAAAAGCTAGATGTTTGCTTACCTTGGAATAAGAAAAGGCGTTTTAAAAAGCAAAACTTATAGTAACAAAATAAGACTTTAAAGAAATTATATTATATAATAATCTGTGAAGAATAAAATTGCTTTTAAATCTTATTTAACAGTTTGTAGCATGAAATGACAAGTAGATTTTTGAAAATAATCATTCACGGAAAATAAAATTTATCATGTATTGTTATTTAAAATTGTAAATTATTATTTTTTTAATATAAATAACAATACCCAACTTACAACGTTTATTTATTGCTTGTTAAAACAGTAATATTGATTTTTTTTCAAGTGACAAATATTTTTGTGTGTATGATAGACACTTTTTAAATAATCAGAAAGTATTATCTTAGTAATAAGTTAAAGAAAATTTCCATTACATAGTGGGAAATTAAAAAAAAGATTGTTAAAAAAAACAGACTTCAAACTAGAAGATGCCATTCTAAAATGTAAATAAATTAAAGATATTTTTAATTGTTCACTCCAAATTACTTTTATTTAGTTCTAACAGAATGAAAACAAAATAATTGAAAATAGGAATGCAAAATAACTTCAAACTTTCGAAAACCACCTTTAAGTGGCAAAAAAGAAATTTTATATGTTTCTGTAGAAATCATATTTATTATTTTAATTATTTCGCTAAAGTAGTCGGTTTAAAAAGTACGCCTTCTTACAAAGCAACAAGGGTGTATTAAAAAATCTTATTTTAAGTAATCTATTTTCTTAGGGGAATTCTATCAAATTCTTTGTTGTTGTAAGGCAATTGAGAAAAGTTAGTCGTTTTCCCCCCTATAAGTGCTAAGTGGTGAATTAGCCTAAAAACAGTTTTACTTAAATTTAACAGAATAGAAACAAATCATTGAAAATACAAATGCAGAATAATTTTTAACTTTTGAATGGACTTCTAAAAAAAAAACTTTTATATTTACACAGAATTTACAATAGTAGTTTTAACTATTTTACTTTTGAGTAATTGATTTCTTCAGTACTTCATCTGAAAAGGTTATACGTTGCGGTATTTAAATTGTGTCAAATAATACAATACTCATGGGTAATTCCATCCAGTCTCTTGCTATTGCTAGGCAACTGAGAAGAGCTTTACAGAGTTGTTTTATTTTTTCCCTTCACACCTCCCCCCCCCCTGGATTTTCTTTCGTGGTTGCTAAGAAACAGACTTGTCTGAGATAACACCATCCTTCCCCCTAACACCGTAGAGTGTTCCTTGCATTGCGTGGTTATTTGAACAGGTTGTCTGTATTTAAATTTTTAAAATTCGGTCATTATTAACATAAAAGCTAACAGATCAAATATCAGCAAAAAAGAGGTAATTACATCTTAAACTATCAGGTGACTATCAGACTTTAAAATTAAATTCAGCAATTTTTTTTTTTTGCTGCAAAAATTATTTTAAACTTTAAAAAATAGTAAATGAAAAGCTGTTTATGTTACAACAGATTACACTTTTTATTTTTATTTTAAAACGGTTGCTTATAGTTCGCAAGACCAAGTTGGCTCGAAAAAAGAATAATTGTGTATTTAATTATATTTTATAACCTGAGTTACAGTTAACACATTTTTGTTGTATTTCTGACTTATAATTGTTCAACTCCGTAGTCTTATTGGACAAACTAGTTTTCGTGGAAGACTTTTTGATGAAATTGATCAGCATTTGCGTTACATAAAATCTCTTATCCTGATTGTTAGGGAACAAGAATATGAAGTAATGTAGCAATTAGTGTATTAATAGTAATATCTGGTTATTTCGTGATTTAGTAAATCTAGTCTAATCCATGATACGTCAGTCAAGGGGAATATTTTACGTTAACACTGTTGTCAGCGCGAACCGGAAGCAGAATTTGTATTGATCATTCATAGCTGGGATTCGAACCTGAGCCACAATATTGAGAAAATAGCGCTCTATACCCAGAGCTCCCAAGGATCTCCATGCATTTTATTTACATTTGTAACCGTTGTTGAGCAGTCGACCTAATTCTGATTTTACGACTATCTATGTTCAACTCCGTGGCCTTGTAATTTTGAACCCAATTTAGAAGACAAGTGAACTCCTGGATCAAGCATTCGGACAAAATAGCCTTCATGATGGAATTTTTGATGTTGTTGCAACTAACCTGCATTTGCGTTGCTTGGGGAGGAAAACCACGAAAACCTAACATGATTAGCCTGAAGGCAAGGCGATTCTAACCTATTATCCGTCTATAACTGTGGATATTTTTTGCTAACACTGTGGTCGGTGCAAGCTAGGAGCAAAATTCGTATCAACCAGCCAACTCTGCGATTCAAACCTGGGTCACCTAAGAAGGAGGCGAGCGCTCTACCTCCAGATATATTTAACTGCTAAATTTTAAATTAAGATATAAAAAATTTACAAATAAAAGAAATCTGTGCATTGAAAATTTAATAAAATCAATGTTTAATTGTGTAAAAAAGTGTTCATACCTGAATAAATTAATAAATTATGTAATGAAACAATAAATTGTGTAAATAAGTGTTCATACCTGACAGAATTTCAAGCATTTTGCTTTAAGCATAAATTGAATTTTGTCACATATTTTTTTAATTGTAACGTCCTAAATATATATCATGCTATTTTTTAAAAGCATCTGAATAAAATGAGATAGACGTAGTGACATTACTGAGCTTCTGTTTGAAATCTACAAAACGGAATTTTAACCAGAGTTTTAATTCCGTTGAGAGGAAGTAAACAAGGTTGAATTGATAATAATTATCAGCGGTCATTACTAATCATGTTGGACTCACCAAATAGCTATTAAGATCCGTGGTTGCTCAGAGGATAGAGCGTTCGCCTTCTAATGAGAGTATAATAAATTCATATTACAGTTAAAATAACCAACTTGGGTAATACTCAACACTTAAACCTGTTAATTTAAAAATATCGTTTAATCTCTTACATCGGAAAAAGAACAATGGATAAGAAAGTTCAAAAAAAAAAAAAAAAAAAAATGATCTTTTAAACATGGCTCAAAATTGCCTCACCGAAAAATATGCCCAAGCTTTCTGATACGATAAGATTTGATGAATCTATCAACATGAGGTTGCTTAGATTTACTTTTATAGACCACATGATCAAACGAAATTTTTCACCTGCCATTTTCTCTTATTGGGCCAAATATTTATCGAACATGAAAAAATGTACCTTCAAGTATTTTTGTTAAGGGTCAGCATTCACTATCATACATCATGAGAGACGGTTATAAAATAAAATAAGACTTGTATGAGCCTTTGTGACTCAGGAGACAAAGGGCTCGCCTCCTAATGAGGAGACCCGGGTTCGAATCCCAGTGATGTCTGTTTGATACTTCCACATCCGGCTCACACCAACCACAGTGCTGACGTAAAATGTCCTCACTGGTAGACGGATTATGGGTTAGAGCTCCCATGCCGTCAGGCTAACCGTGGGGGTTTTCCTCTCGATGAAACGTAATTGCGGGTTAGCTCCATCAGAAAACCTTCCTCGAAGGCAATACTTAACACAGATTCAAAATTAAAAGGCTACGGAGTTGAACATTAGATGTCGTAAACCCAAAATTCGGTCGGGTGCTCAACGAGAGTCTATTAAACGAAAAGAATCAGAAATAAACCAAGTATGGCGTTTTGTTCGTCAAAATAGTGGCGGAGTAATTGAGAATCTTAACTAAAATTAGAAAGTATACGAAATTTGTTATTACTTTTAAAAAATAATGCTGAAATTACAAATCATTGGGGTCTTACTAAATCACTTTATACCTTTCTATCAAAAAAAAAAAAAAAAAAAAAAAAAAAAACAGATATTTTATCTTGCTTTTCAATCTTGCCTTTGTTATGTTATATCATTCAAAACGATGGCTGATTTCTAACCATTTTAACTAAAATTAACGGACATGAGAAATTTTTTCACTTTTGAAACTATGACATTGAACTTACTTAATCACTAAATATTCTAGAATAATTAGGAACATTAAGTGGCTATCCCATTTTACTTTTTTTTTTGCATTATATCTGATTGCATTTCTAATAATCTTATCTAAAATTAGAGAGTTTACGAGATTTGTTTTTACCCTAAAAATCGTAATTCTGGGCTTTTTTCTGCGTGTGCAAACCATTAATACATAAATTTTTTAAAACTAAAAACTACACAGAAAACCATACAAAAATAGCCCCAAAATACAGATTTTTTCCCCCCTCACTCTTGACGAAAAGAGTGAAAAGCAATTGCAGAACAAATTTACTTAACAAAACGAACAAACTTACTCTCATCATTTCTATTTTCGCTTGCACCAAGTCTTCACACTACCTATTCTCCGTCTTTCTTCCTAATTACAGACGTCGTGAAACGTTTACATTAAATCTTCGTTCTTGCCAGATAAATTTGGCGACAGAAGAGTTGCTTATAACTAGCATCAAAAAAACTTTGTTCCTTACTTTCCAAAAAGATACATAAATATTTATGTTCATTACGAAATTTCTTAGTTATAATTGAACTACGCGCAAAGAGAGAATTTCTCTCCAATGTCTTAGAGAGAAAATTTATTTTCTACTTTAGGGTAAAACTTTTACGCGTTTTAATTAAAATTAATATATTTTATCGAAAAAAATTATTCAGTTAATTAAAAGGTAAATTCTTTGTTCAGTTAAAATTAAAATTAAACGCAACGTACTGATTAATTCTTTTATATTTTGTGTATTTAGTTAAATTCTTTTTTTTCGTATTTTATGATTCTATTAACTAGTAGAATCGATTGTTTTAAATGTATAAATTTGAACTTTAATGAATTCAATAATTTGTTTTAGTAATAAACGTATAGCAAGAAAATATTTGCTAAAACGTACAACTTTCCGTGTTTCTTTTGAACTTTCTTAAAAAGCCTTAGAAACAATTCAGAAACGTCTTAAATGTAAAAATTTACACATTCTGTGACACTTTCATCTTCTTTTATGCCACTGCAGTCCATAGCAGGCTTGATGAACAGTACTATGTAAATCTTTTTTGTTTCTATCCTGTGGACTCAACTTAAAAATTTTCACTACGGTTAGATCTTTTGTTACAACGTCAAACAAAAGTATTTTATTTTTTAAAGAAAAAAAATCTTTTACTTAAGTACCCTTTTGGGTCTTTAGATGGTTTTAAGTTTCCAATTTAAGATTCATATTTTTATTCATTCTCTTATTACACAGTTCGATTACATCAAAATTGCTCCAACTCCTTCTCTTTGCATTTTAAAAGCTTATAAACTTTCAAAATATCTAAAAAAATAATGTTTTAAAATATTGTTTAAATTGTTTGAAAAACATTTTTTACCGAAGAACGTTTTTAAAAAGCCATTGCTGAACACGTGCAAAGACATTATAAAATAAAAAACTTACCAAATAATTGGAAAAAAAAAAAACCTTTATGAGAGGTTTTCTCCCCAAATCAATTTTTTGGTGTAGTTTAAAAAATGTATCACCATGTCGCTATAGGGTTCTCATGTGCTTTGAAATATATTCTAACACTGTTTAAACTTATCGTAAAAAAGCATTTTTTAATATTTGATATTTTTTAATATATGATTTTTTCCGTTTTCCTTTTGTATATTTTAATCAAGCACGTATTTTCTAGTTCATATCTGGTCAATTTACAAAAACGATTGCAAAATGAATTACGTTTTTGCGAAAATCATGCAGCTATAGCAGCTGGGACCGTTTTTTAAGACCTTGATTCTATTTTTTTTCTAATAAAACAAACTCGGTGATATTTAAAGGAAAATTCTCTTTTGAATAATAATAAAACACGTTGAAATTATAAAATAATCCATATAAATTTTTATTAAATTTTTATTCTTCAAAATAGGAAGTTTCTGCCAAAAGCATTCAAGTTCACTCTCACAAAAGCTGTTTCTGATTGGAGTTTAATACGTCGTTATTAAACACAAATCTGCTTAGTATTTTTTTCATAATATTGTTTTATATTTATGAATAATAATTTCTTATCTTGATCGTTAATTTTGTTCTATCTAATATATTGGTTGTAGAAAAAAGAAACATCGAATACTTAAGTTGCTCAAGTCAAGTCATTGATCAAGTTTTCTTAAT
Organism: Parasteatoda lunata; assembly: GCA_949128135.1. Lineage (NCBI taxonomy): Eukaryota > Metazoa > Arthropoda > Arachnida > Araneae > Theridiidae > Parasteatoda > Parasteatoda lunata. The sequence continues at coordinate 20,624,249 of OX421980.1, forward strand.
CAATTCAATATGTTATATAAGTTTTTAATATTATCTAATCAATTCGCCTCATTTCGAACTAAGTGGTATTAAATATATAATACGTGTACATGATAAACATGTTATTAATGTCAAGAACAAGATAAATTTTAGAATAAGTATTAAAGTACGTGATTTTTGATAATATTTGATTGCTAATAACAAATCATCAGGTGAAAACGTGATTTCTAATAGAAACTCTAATAGCTTACTTTCAACTTAGTTTGAATTAATTAAAAAAGGAAAGAGTATAAGGTGCTAAAAAAAAAAAAAAAAAAAAACACTTAGATGAGGGCATTAGCATTGCATCATTTGGAAGATTCACTATCTTCCTGTTTTAAGAGCATTTCCTTAGCGACCTTGAAACATACCACCTTCTGTGTCACAAGGAGTTTATGAACGAAAGAAAGAAAAAGGGGAAGGAAAAAAAAAAGATTCTATTTTGCATAGATATAAATTCAAGAACTTATTAACTCATTGAATAATTTTAACTGAGAAGATAATGTCATGCTTCGGTATTTGAATTTTTTTCTCTGAACTTTTGAACATGTCATAATACCAATTTAAAAAATGTGATACATGGGGTTAAGAAGGGGGGGGGGGTCTGTATTACGCGTTAAACGTGTTTATGCATTAAAAAAAATGCACGACACATATCACCATTAGTTTTTATTTTTCATTATTTTTTTAATCAAAATTATAAGTGATTTTGAATTTTCAAAATCTACTTCCTTTTATTTTCAAAACATTTGCTCACTTTAAGCAAAAAATCGGGTGGGGGGGGATGAAATTTATATGCATTATGATATAATTCGATTTATATAATTCAGAAATTATTATACAGTATACACTTTTTGGACAACTGCATTATTATATCATAACTGTTTAAATCAGTTTGCATTCCGCACGAGTCCACAATCGAATTAATAGTGGTGACTATTTATTTTTTGCTCTTAATTTTATTTTTTATTGTTAATTGATTTCTATCGTTTATTTTTTTATTTGTTGGGTTCATAGCAAAAAAAGAGTATCACATTTTTGATGTTTTCGTGTTTGTTCGTTTTTCTTTCTTTTTTTAGTTTGATATTCTTCAGGTGAGACGGCTAGAACGAGAAAGTATTTACTATTATGATTAATTGTAACTAGGGCAACATTTTTCGTTTTTCAACTATTATAAGTTAATACAGACATGAATATGAAGCAATTTCCTATCATTTTTTAATGGCAAAACCAAAAAGATAAAACAAATTTCAAAAATATTTAAATTTAAATAAAATTTAGGATTACAAAGTATATTACTGCCTAATACAAAGTATAAAGGAGGAGTGCTAAAAATCATACGAAATAAACACTAAATGATAAATGAGATTCACATATCTGAAAAAAATCATATTTATCAACCCGAGGACAGAATAGCTGAAATGTAGTGTTAAAACCGCTTTTTGAAAACCTCGAAGGGTTAATTTTATTTTCAACATTTTTTGTAATTATACATCTACTGATGACACGAGGTCGAGAAACTGAATTACTTTTAGAACAATGCTATTTTGACACGAGACTTATTTATAGAAACGAAGGAAAAACCGGGGAAGAGTTTTGGAAGAAGAGTAAAGAAAGAAAAAAAAAAAATATTATAAACATAGCTTATTTCAACGAACCCAGATACAACTGTTTTTCACAAAGAAATGTCTTCCCCTTTCTTACATTATACTGAGAAAAAATGTACGGATAAAACTACCAGAATATGGTAAAATTTATCGTGTTTCTTGCTCTAAGAAAACCCCAAAAAAGCTCGCTCATTTTTACCGATGCGCTTTGGTAATGAATTTGGTAAAATGAACAATAAAATATGGTTTTATATATAATATGTGGAAAACTTTCGTCAATAGGTTTTATGATAAGTGGAGAATGACATAAAAATAATTTATTCCATTAAAATTAATTTTTAGTTTTGTATTTTTTATTTAATGAGTGGTAATAAGGTGTGGTTTCCTGTAAACCACATGAATGGAAAAATTACCAGATGAATTTTGTAAATACCGTATGCTTTGGTTTTATTAGCCAAAACTATTTTTTTCTACCAAAAATTTAGTTATTATACGGTATGGTAAATTAACTAGAATTTTTCCTCCGTGTGTGTTTGTTTTTTAAGATAACAAAGTTTCAGCAGAGTTTTATGACAAGAAAAAAAAATATGAGACAAAGTTTAATTTTTGTTTGGTTATCAGAATAATTAGATATCGACATGAAAACTCATCAAATAAGGGAGAGAGTTTTTAAATCATTGAATCAGAAATGTCCAGCTGTAATGCTTTGCTTCGATTTTGTAAAAAAGTGTCTACTCTCAGATTTCGTTTAACAACACCAGCTTCTTTTATATGTTCACTTAAAGTAATAATTATTTTTCATCAATCGTTTAGGAAGATGAAGTTTCGGATTTTTAAGAATGCGGAAAAGTGTTCAAAAAGAGACACACAATTATGGTTTTAAAAATTCAAATTCTATAGTATTAAAATCATTCATTTGATTATTTTTTCCGTAACGGTTTACTGAAAATTTTGTGTTTCAAAATTGTAATTCTTATCACCACGCATTTCGTGGAAAATGCAAAACGGAAAAGTAAATTAAACCAAATAAATGATTTTTATGCCAGGCTCTACGCCATCACGATAGAATTACCGAATTTTACCACATTTACCCAATTTTATCACATATTATAGAGCCATATTTTATTGTCAATTTAATCAAAATCATTACTAAAACGCTTCAGAAAAAGTTACGGAGCTTTTTGTTCCCATGAAGCCAGAAATACTGTAAAATTTACTATATTCCGGTAATTGTGACAATACCTTTTTTCTAGACCCGTGATAGCTTAGGATATAGAGCATTTGCCTTCCAATTAGGTGAATCGGGCTCGAATCCCAGCGATGGCTGTTCGATCTGAATTCCGCACCCGCTCGCACCGACCACAGTGCTGACGTGAAATATCCTCAGTGGTAAAAGGATCATGAGCTAGAGTCCCCTTACCGTCAGGCTGACCGTGGGAGCTTTCAGTGGTTTTTCTTCTCCATGCAGCGCATATGCGAGTTAGTTCCATTAAAAAAGTCCTCCACGAAGACAAAATTTCTCAAATACTTTATCTGGGAGTTCCCTTGTCTTCAGGATTGGGTTCAAAATTACAAGGCTACGGAGTTGAACATTAGTAGTCTTAAACCCAAAATTGGGTCTGCTGTTCAACGACAGTAATAAAATATAAAATAAAATACCCTCTTTTTCAGTGTGCCTAAATGAATTTTATCGTATAAGTAAATTCATAATTCGTATAAGTATAAGTATATTCATAAGTATATTCAATATGTCGGGGAAAATACTATCTCATCTATAATGCGAAGTATATATTTGATTAGTACAATCAGAGCTGTTTATTAGAATAATCGAACATTCAGGTACTGATTCAATCCCATTGAGCTGTGGGCACTGAATTATCTTATTTATGATAATATACCCTGATAAAGTAGTTAACATGGATTTTCCGAATTAGATGTTAACATAAAAAGTTGTTTTAGAATTTGCGCCATTAATAATAATACTAAATTGAAAATAAATTCACTTAATTAAAAACAAAAAATAAATAAATAAGTAAAATAAAATAAATCTATACATGAGAAAGGGAAGATTAAAATATTTGGGGTGCAATAACACTCTGTAGGGAAGGTGATCTATCTGGAGCTCTAAAACTCAGCCGTTACTGTAACCTCAGCAACTCAGTACTGTAACCTGCAGCAACCATTTACACACTCTTAGGTTTACAAGAGTGCTAAAAAAAAGTTATATATATATTTTTTTTTAAGTCAATTCTCGAATACTAAAAAAAGTAATTGGAATTCAATTTATTTAAAATAAATATAATAACTTTGAAATAATTTTGACTTGTGAAGACTAAAATAAAGTGGGAAAGCGTCATATCTTTAAATATGTATAAAATCAGAAAAAATGCATAACGTATACAAAAAATAGGTAATTTCAAATAAAATCTTTCATGCTAAAATTTATATATTTTTCTATATATTACGATCTATTTAATTTACTTTTCTCTTTTCTTTTTAAATTACTTCTTTAAAATATTTAAACATTTTTAAAAATCAAAACCTTTTTTTTTTATATGTTTACTCACAGTATTTGAAAAGACCCCAAAATTTACTATGCTGACTCTTTTTCAGAAATATAATTTATTAATCTTTTAGAGTAAGTGTGTTATTGCACCCCAAGTATTTAGAGTAAGTATTTAAAAGTCACCTCATAAATTTTTTATATCAGGATATAATTTTTTCCAACACTTATAAATATAAAAATATTGATTATTCAATTTTTTGTTTTTAAAAGTAAAATCCTTACTGTTCAACACATTTTTGACATTAAATTTCCGATGATAATATTGTGTGCACTGAGTGCGTGATAATAAAGATTGAGCAATAAATTTCTTGATTTATTTTACATTCTATATGTACATTGCTATTAGATGCGGAAATATATTTGTTGAAAAATGTTTGTGAAAAAGGGATGCTGAAAATTTTGTCTTATGAATCATTATTTAATGAAAAAATAAAGAATGAATTAAATAACATACGATGTTACCTGTTGATAATTAATCCCCTGCAGTAAATGTTTTAACATTTAAATTAAGTTATTTTATTAAATAAATACATTGTATGGGGGTGCATGAAAACAATAATTTTTAATCAAATTAACTGCTTGAATACGTGTCTTCAATTTAGGTAAAAAACATAACAATGCTTATGTCGTTTAGTATTCATAATTTTTTTTTTAAGAAAAACTATGTTGTCACAGAGAAAGAAAAAAAAATTATCTAAACCAGACATTTTAGTTTTCTACGCACTAAATATCTTGAGAAAATTAGTTAAAACTCATGTTATCACAAAACGTATGTAATTCATAAGATACATTTATAGATAATAATTAAATTAAATAAGTCATGTTAAGTAATAGATATTCTTAAATCAGTAAATTTTGACAGTAGGTTAGTTAAATAAGTGATCTATTACCCTAGGATAACAGTGTAATTTTTATGAATTTAATTTAAATATTTGTTTACATTTAAAAAGTTTTAAATGAATTTGAAGGAAATGGAATCTCAGGAACACTCTCTCTCTTAATAATCAAAAATATATCAAAGAATTATTTACTGTCCATAATGCATCAAATTTCTTAATTAATTTTCGAAGAGCATATTGATAAAAAATGTGCCCGATAATTTAGCATATTGACAGTAAACATATGTATATATATATATATATATATATATATATATATATAATATAATTAAATGATTTTTTTAGTTAATTAGCTAATGATGAGTGCGAGGATTAGATTTTTATGTATTTGCCATATTTATTAATTTATTTTTTTATTTGAAATGTTTGTAAAAGACGTAAAGGAAGAAATATACTCAAAGCTTTATCAAACAGAAACCCTTCAGTTCGTATCCTTAACTTGGCATTAGTATTTGTTGTTGTTGTTATGCATTTGCTTTGAATAAGGATATATGTACTATGGTACAGAATTAGTGAAATTGGCAAGTGAGTTAGTTTAATTAATATAGTATTATTTAAAAACGAATAATTATTATTGTTTTTTTTTTTTGTTTTTTTTTAAGAAAGAGGCAAATATATTTTATTTTGTTATTTACAAACAATTGGGAACTTTTTGTTTGGATTCAGTTTTAGAAAAATATAAAATTTCTAATTTTTCACACAAGTTATTATTTTACTCCTCACTTTTTGAAACAATTTAAAATTAAACAAAATAAATTCTTAAATAAACTAACTTTATTGTCAAATGAATTAATTTAAGTAAAAAATGTATAAAAAAATACGCGTTACAGTCAACATCAAATGTATTAAAATGTTACTATAAAACCAATCAAAATGTACACATGAGAGCACAGATCAAAACAACACTTAAAACCACCCCAAATCCTATAGGAAGAAAGCACATGTTTATTTGGCGGGGATGCAAAGAGCGCGCACGGAAAAATCACAAAGTTTTGAAACGAAAACAAACTTTACTAATTGTTAAACTCACCGTGTGAGGGGGTTGAAATCTGCTTCAGAGACATGTAAAAGGTAAGATGTCCGTCATAAGGTTAAAGCAGCATCTGTGACATAAGCAAGAGAGAATAGAATTCCAGCTGATCGTCTTGAAATAGTAGTTGAATGAAGATTGGAAAAGTAGCGGAGAAAAGCCCCGAGCGGACCCGGTGCTGTAATAATCTGCCACTAGTATCGGCTGATTCCTAAGCGCACACTCCACTCTTGTCTCTTCCGATTGGCTCCGTTAGCCCGGCCCAACCTCTGACGTCAGCGCAATCATGTAGAGTGGCAAATGTGATTTATAGTTAGTGTGTGCAACGTTGAAGTTTTGAATATGTGCATCCACCATTGACGGATAGAAGAGGAGGGGCTAATGCCCAGTCCTTTATCGCCCCCCCCTCTTTCTTGTCCCTGGAAAACTGTCATCACCTTTGTTTTTGACGTACCTTTGTTATTGTTATATTTTATTTTGCGGACGCCCACCATTTTTATATTATTTTATTTATTGTTCCCTGTCCAACCAATCAAGCAGAGTGAAAAAATATATTTTTTTTTCTCTTGTTTCTTTTAGCGTCTTAAGCAAAACAAAAACAAAAGAGCAATTTCTATTTAATTATTTATTTTTTATGACTTGGTGTTATTACTCAGAAATATTTTTAGAATGATTTCTATCGTTCCCCCCTCCCACGGTTGAAGGAGGTGTGTTGAGAAAGAAAGTTCTGAAAAATTTCAGATCAATGACTACAAAGATCAATGACTACAGAATAAGAATGAGAATTTATTGAAAGGGGGGAAGGGCAAACGTATGTTCAACCTAAAATCATTAAAACTATGATTCACACTTTTTTTCATTAAATGAAAAACTGTATTTTCTTTATTCCTTTAAAATATTAAGTAAAATTTAGATTGAAGCTAGAGCTCTACGAGCTCTACTTAGTCTTATCTTTTGCTTATGATTTAGTGTTATAACTTATAACTATTGTTAAAAAGGGAGTAAAATTCCTTGATCCTCGGAGATCTGTTCAAACAAAAACCTTAATGAAAATGCTGCATCAATGAATGAGGATTTGAAAAATGGGAGGAAGGACAAAAATTTTGTTAAAACAAAAAGGCATGCTTGAAATTATGATTCACACTTTTTTCAATCTTTCATATTTCAAATAATGACATATATGATCATTTAAACTAACCGAGCAAAATAAAGAAAAAGTATATTTCTTTATAATTTTTTTGGAATATATATGCAAAAGCTCAAATTTGTCTTATTTTTTTTTGTTTGTGATTTGGTGTTACAATTTATATATACTTTCAAGACGATTATTTCTACTTTTTTCCATTGTTGTAAGAGATATGTTAAACCAAAAAGTTCAGAGAATATTTTTGAACAATGAATGTGGGCTCGAAAATTAAGAGGAGTCAAAAATTGTGTAAAAACAAAAAGTAGGCAGGAAATAGCGATTGGAGCTTTTTCAATGCAGTTGAGCATATTTTAGAAGAGGAGCATATTTTGCAGTATTTTATTAATTTAAAAATTGAGAGTTTTTAAATGGTTGTTACAGTTTATTATAATAATTTCATGATTTATACTTTCATGTAATTGATATCTTAAATAAATGTTACAAATCAAAATTACGATTTCAATATTAAACAAACTTCTAGTACTATTACTACTTCATAATTTTATAGCCGTCGTTGAACAGCCGACCAAATTTCGGGTTCACGACTACTAATGCTCAACTCCGTAGACTTGTAATTTTAAATCCAATCCAGAAGAAGAGGGAACTCCTGGATCAAGTATAGAGAGAAATTTGCTTTCGTGGAGGACTTTTTGATGGGGCTAACCAACACCTCCTAGAAAAGAGTAGGCCTCAGCACAGGTTACCATAAATATCCTTTAGTAGTCCAAACGTAATGACATACTTCGTATTTTCAACCACTGCGTTGCTTAGTACCCCGAACTTAATGGCATCTATCTTATTTTTCATCAACTGCGCAGTTAACTTCGTCACATCGGACTACTAAATTGATCCGTACTGAGGCCTTCCTTCTTCTAGGAGGTGTTGGACTAACCCGCGTTTGAGTTACATAAAGAGGAAAACCTCCCACGGTTAGCCTGACGTCAGAGGAACTCTAATCCATGATCCGTCTACTACCAAGGATATTTTACCTCAGCACTGTTATCGGTGCAAGCCGGATGTGGAATTCGTATCGACCAGCCATCGCTGGGATTCGAACTCGGTTCACCTCATTGGAAGGCGAAAGCTCTATTCCCTGAGCCATCACTGCTCACTACTTTATAATTGCTGTTAATTATTTAGTGTCCCTCTATATTAAAATCCCAAAAATAGCCGCAGCTATTTTTGGGAGTTAACGTTACATCTTACTTTGCTGTGCAAGAGCTATAAGATTTGAGAAGGATTAAAAAAAATTTAACATTTAATAACTAGTTCGAGAATTATTATCTGCTAAATTTGTAGTAAAAAATACCATGCAGGCCCATCCGTAGGTTGCAATAGTTCAACTACAGAGTTAACATTCTGAAAGGGAATTTTTTATTTATTATTTTAACACAAGTTTTATTTTTAGAAATTCCAATTTGTTTGAAAGTTAAGGTTTACAAGAATGAAAATAAGAAAAAGAAAAATGAGATGTTGTTAGATATAAAACTTACATTAAATATAAGACTCAAGAAAGATAAAAATTGTTTTATAAGCAAATGCGAAGCAGCCGTTAATGAGCATAGCAACCGGGATACCTCTCACCAATTTTTTTAAAATAAAAAACAATGTGTTTTAAATGTAGTTTTCTTCCAACAAAATTTTCACATGCATTTTTCCATAAGTCAATTTTTTTTGTATTTATTTTTCTTTCTTTCAAAGCGCAATTGTGCACTGAAATTAAGCATTTTTAAAAGTAGGAATTGATTTTTTGATGCATTTTAAAAATAAATTCTTTAGTGAAAAAGCTGTCCTGATATTCTTGATATATTTATTTACTTTTTGCTAAAAAAGATTATGTCTTAATATATATCATGCTTTTAAGTTTTTTGGTATGATATTCCTGACTTTTAGCCTAATATTCCTGCTTTTTGTGTTTGTTTAAAACACCGTATTTTCTCCGAATAAGGATTGCAAAATAATAAACTTAAGAAATCAAAAATATAGATTTTCGATCCAAAATCTTCTTATTTAAACTAACAATGTTTGTAAAATTCGCCAAATTTGATTGTTCAAACTTAGGGACCGTCCATCAGTTATATATTGATCCAGCCAGGAAGTCTTTTATAATATGAAATTATTCATTATTGAAATGTATTAAAATTATTAACTGTCAGTATCGTTTATACATTGGAATATTGAATTCTAAAATTAAAAAAAAAAAAAAAAAAAAAAAAATTCATTATGTACAGATATTTTTACTAGTTTAATTCTGTATTCTCCCCCCCCCCCACTCTTTTTCTTCTACTCATCCTTGCGCTCCTAATATTTTTCCAACTAAAAATCTTTAAAGAAGAATATTTTAATCAACATTCTTAAAAAGACGGCCACTATCATCTTAACAAAAGAAAAGAGAGTCAGACACTTCCTATGAAATGTCATTCCATCGATATTTGGCTTCTTTTCGCTAACTTGGCGCACACCTATAACTTTATTTTGCCGCAGTTTATATTAAACTAAAGAGGGAGTTAGTCGAGTGCAGGTGTGTGATATGCCTAATTATGGGGATAGTATCAGTATGGAACTTCCAGACAAGAATAAAGCCGCCCCCTTTCTTCCACCGAGGGTCAGTTCTGTGAACGGTGTAAACCGGGAGCAGAATTTTTATCAACCAGCCGTAACTGGGAATTGAACCTGGATTAACTGTTTGGAAGAAAAGCAATCCATGACTTTTTTAGGTAGTATCTTGAGACATATATATATATAAGATTTAAGGGTTTTGCCTTCTAAGAATAAACGAAATTGCGTTTCTTATTATAAAATTTCCTCCTCCTCTTTTGTTTTTTTCTTAAAATTGAAAATAAACAATTTTAGTTTGTTTTGTTTTTTATAAAAAGATTATAATGTGTTTGTTCCTACGTTTTTACATTAATGAAAAATATTTTTGTTCTGTGGTATTGGCGGTAAAAAAATTTAGCATTGATATTGCTTTTTGGCAGTTAAATCAAAAATAGAAGCAATCATTTAAAGATCTACAAAAGAAAAGAGGTACTAATTATCCATAACAACTGCATAGCTTTATTAATATAAATTCTTAAGAATAAATAGGAAAATCGTTCCGTGTTATCCTTCGCCATTTTTCTAAAAGTTCCCATCCATGTAAAGGACTTTCCAACTTTTTTAGAATGATTTCTTCTCTCAGAAAAAAAATAAATAAAAAAAAAAAAAAAAATATATATATATATATATATATATATATATATATATATATATATATATTTATATATATATATATATATATATATATATATATATATATATATATATATATATATATATATATATATATATATATATATATATATATACACAGAACAAATACAATGAAAAACTAAAACACAAAATATAACTTAAAATTAAAACTTGAGACGCTTGAGCTTGATATATATACAACTAAATTTAACACTGTTTAGAGAAATGCTAAATATTTGTCAAACCAGACTTAAAGTATATTTACGCAATAATTATACTTAATATAATAAAATACTTAAAATTTATAAAAATAATTTTAGGTGATTACAATGGACTTGCATTTAATTAAATAAATAAAAGTGTTTTTCTAATAAATAAAAACTAATAAATGTGTTTTTAATTAAAATTAAAAAAGCCAAGTTTCTAAATACAAAGTAGAGCTATAATTTTATATGTACTATTTTACCGTAAGGAATTATTTGGACTTTGAAACGGAAAAATAGCATAAATATTTGAAAAGATTATCTCTTTTTAAAAACCGCCAATTTGGTATTATTTTTCTATTTTTTAAAATTAATGAATAATTCTAAATTTTTGCAACTTTTTATAAGCGCAGACAATGTAGTATTATATCCGTCGTTGAACAGCCGGCCCAATTTTTTTTTTGGGTTTACGACTACTAATGTTCAACTCCGTAGCCTTGTAATTTCGAACCAATCCAGAAGACAAGGAAACTCCTAGATCAGTACCGCCAGAGGTATTGATTTGTTATGGGAACATGGAGGACTTTGCGTCTCGATAGGTTTAACGTGCATCAGTCACCATTTACTACACAGGGAGTCTTCGACCGGCGGGGATCGAACCCACGAACTGTTGGACATGTTTCCAGTGCCCTACCAACCAGGCTATCCCGGCCTAGACAACGTAGTATTTTATAACCGTCGTTGAACAGCCGACCCAATTTTATGGGTTTACGACTACTTATGTTCAACTCCGTAGCCTTGTAATTTTGTACTCAATCCAGAAGACAAAGGAACTCCTGGATCGAGCATTGGGAGAAATTTGCCTTCGCGGAGGACTCTTTGATGGAGCTGACCCGCATTTGCGTTACGTGGAGAGGAAGACCAAAGAATATATAATGTGAGAAGAAGTCTAGCTTCTCCGATACGTAAAAGGGGGCCAGCAAGGTCCCTCTGTATGACAAGAAAAGCGCCAAAGGGTTTTGAGCCGACTCATGCGCACATCTTCCATCCATCATAGCGTCTCTAAACTTGTTTAACAACAAATTTTTCGCCATCTTTAAAGTGACATCTTTAAGTGACCGATATCTATTTAAATTATATACCTATGTTAAAATAATGAATTATATTTATTTTTTAATGATTTCGTCACAAGTAAATATTTTCCTTGTTTAATAAGTAAACCTTTTTCAAAGCCATATTGTCAGTAAAGAACAAAAGCAGGCGGATTTTGAGTCAATTTTCATTAGCTGTTTACATGAGTGGAGAGAAAGTTGTTTGTTGGGAGCGGAGGGGAATGGGGTTGCTTACGGGGTAAGGACAGAGGGACCCTCTGTTAGGGGGCAGGTTGTTTTTCTAGCAATACTTCCACACCTCGATGGAGGTAACGGTTGCCTCCAGAACAGGTTTACATGGGGGCCTATGAGAGCTGGTCTTCTTCTCACTTATATATTCTTTGGGAAGACCACGAGAACCACGGTTAGCCTGACGGCAAGGGGACTCTAACCTATGATCCGCCTACCACTGATGATATTTCACGTTAGCACTGTGGTCGGTGCAAGCCGGATACAGAATTCGTATCGACTGGGGACTCATTAGTAGGCGAATGCTCTATCCCTGAGCCCTCGCGGCTCTTGACAACGTAATAGTAATTTTTGAAGCATCAAAAAATTAGATGTCAAAGGCTTATTTCCATAAATCTTTGGCTTATCTTCATATTGCTACTTTGCGACGTTTTTCTAATCAGCGTAGAGGGCGCTGGCAAAGATAATGAATTACTGTTTCTAACTTTATTAACATTTACTAACTTCCTGTGACAACAGAGCTTTCGAAAACGAGTCGGAGATGTTGCAAAAGAAACAAATAATTGTGTAGGAGTATTATGAGCAACTAAGTTAATTAAAATGTTCGCATTTGGTGAGCAACTTTTTCAGGATTTTTCACAACGATATCCCACGATTTTTCAATAGGCTGCTATACCACATTCATTTAACAATGTTAATTCAGATTTCAAAGCAGTTTGTTCTTTACAAAAATAATCATCAAGAAATCGAAACAGTCATTACAACTTTTTTTGATGAAATAATATATAAAATATAAAGAGATAATAATAATATGAAGATGAATAATAATATAAAGAGATAAAAAATGTGTAAAACATTTATAAACAGTTATAGAAAATAATAGATAATGTACGATTGATTAATAAGTACAATTTTTTTAATGAAAATGTGTTGTATTTCATTAGATTTAAAATTAAGCGCGATAAGATGTTTACTTTTAAATTTTTCTTCTAACTAATGTTAGATAAAGTTAAAATTGTTTTTGTAAAATTGTAAAATTTTCATTTTTAAAACAGAAAAAATAGTCAAAACTGTTTACGATAAAAAAAATTTTTAAATAGAGATGTATTTTATTAGGTTTCAAACTAGGCTTGCCAAGATACTCATTTTGTCAATTTTTTTCGAAACTACAACGATAAAAGAATAAAAATTAGTTTTCACAAAGTTCTAAAAGTGAATATCATTAAAAAAAATTCTTTTTAATTATTTTGAAAATTAAATTTCATATAATTTTCTAATTTGATTTTTATTTTAGTTAGATTTAATTTTTTGCTAATGAAGTAATCATTATCATTGAAAATTAAACGCAATTGAAAACCACTGTTTACTTTCCATTTGAGGAAAAATTGGGGAGTAAATTTGTGATACTGTTTTGTCGTAAAGAATTTCAACCTTCCATTTAATCGAGACTTGGCATATATGGGTAATTCTGTTTCTAAATGAAAGAATAAACAGATAAGTGAGTCATTTATCAAGAAAATATGAAAGTTAATGTCATAGAAATTTATGTCATGAATACTCATTTTATTTTTTAAAAATTATGAGATAGTATTCAATCATGGTACGTTAAGGCAGCTTTTCTACATAAACCTAAAATGATCTATGCAGAGTTTTCTGTAATGGCCGCTTTAATATATAGGATACCCGCAACTGCCTATATCCATCCTCTAAACTGGTGACGAGTTGTAGCTATTTTAGAAAATTGGTCTATGCGTAGTAAATTGGCTATATGCTACAAAATAAGACCAATTGTAGTGCAACTTGTTGTTAAACTGAAGAGTTTTCGTTCAAATTTAGAAATGAAAAAGTGGAAAAAGGGAATTTTAAAGTTGACTCGCATCATCGATTTAGTGCGAAAAGTTATCTTGTGGATATTAATGTTAAGAAAAAAATAATTGAAATACGCATTTTTTTAACTTTATTACTACTTTTTTAATGGAACGAACACGAAGAGAAAGAAAGTAAAACTAGAAGAGCTTGGAAAGAATACAACAAAATAATTAAAGGAAGAAAAGGGTAAGTCTTGCTTTTTACTAAATTAACGATTAATTGTACTATACACATTTTGTTTTTCATGATATTATTTGTTGTTCTGCTATAATTTTAAACAGCAACTGTAATAAAACCGAAAAAGCTCTTTACCACATTCTGTTCTTACGACGTAGGAGAGATTTCCTGGGTAGGAAATAAAATTTTTATAAGGTTTTCCAAACATACTATTAAAAGTGTTCTAGTTACTTATTAAGGAACAAAGAAACAAAAAAATTTAAAAAAATTAAAGAATTTTTATTTGGAGAAAAATTTAAAGAATGAGAAAAATTAACTTTTGCTGAAATGAATTGGGCAGCTTTCAAAAGTTGCCATAGTTTTTTCTCAGCTTTTTTTCTCTTTTTTTTTTTTCCTGACTGCTCAAAACACTACGTAATTTCTGCAAACATAACAACCATGTCTAATCTAGCTTTGCATAGGACTAATACTCCATTTTTCCTATTAGCCAATGCTCAAATTCTCCCATTTTGGTTAGAGATTGTGTGGTCTTCATGAAAAATGACAGCTTTTAGAAAGAATCGCTAGCGAAGGTAGCAATGTTAGATAAGGTCAGTACCTCATGAACAAACGCTTAATTTCAAAATAAGGAATTAAATTTTAAATAACGAGCTAGCTTACTGTACTATTTCTTTCTAATCCTCTTTGTGCAGAATTGCTCTGAAAGTGCAATTTCTGTTAGCTTTATCTTATTGCTAAATTCCTTTATTTTCAATTCTTAAAGTTTAACTTCTTTTGTCTCATCGTAACTAATTTTTGTTCTTTCCATATTGTGTAGTCATGTTACGGTGTTAATCACAAAAAAACAAAGAATTCAAACTATTCTAAGTTTTTTTTATTTTTAACATTTATGTGTACAAGATAATTTTTCATGATAAATCAATGATGTTTTACTACTTAGTCATTTGTATCATTCCTATCTCTTGCCGCATTCGATTTAAGATCACTAACTACAAAGTTTTTACCAGACGGTGCTGTACATGACATTTTAGTACGTATAGTATATAACCTCTTTACTATACCTAGATACCACTTTGATCTTTACAACTGCCACTTTGCGCAAGATAAATGGTATATACGGACTTCATTAGACGCACTGAAAGTTTTTCTAATATTGAGTTTTTGTAATAATTAACCATTAAGTTCACGTCAACTCGCAGTTTAATTCACGCCGGACTCGCATGTGGAGAACGACAGTTACCCGTTACCACCAAGACAAAATCATTGAGCGACACCGTTACAGATATGCAGGATTACTCGTTTGGAAAGGAATTGCGTTGCCTCCAGAACATATCTGAATGTTCAAATCGGATTTATAATCGACCAAATTTATCGGGACATCATTCTCGAACTACTGGTTTGATTAGAAGACCCATGAGAGCAGAATTTGTGAATTATTATGGATGACATTGACAGTCTTTATCTAGCAAACACCGCAAA
Organism: Parasteatoda lunata; assembly: GCA_949128135.1. Classification (NCBI taxonomy): domain Eukaryota; kingdom Metazoa; phylum Arthropoda; class Arachnida; order Araneae; family Theridiidae; genus Parasteatoda; species Parasteatoda lunata. The sequence goes on from OX421980.1 coordinate 20,639,854, forward strand.
CGAATGTCTTCAATCTGAGGATGTCACCTGTGTGAAATAATCAGCATTCTCACCTTACCTGAATCCGATTGAGCATGTGTGGGTTATGAGTTGCAGCCCGTGACCTTCCTCCTACATGTGTACCGAACTTCGGAAAGCATTGCTCGCTGAATGGCGTAATCTTCCCCAAGATCAGCTCGGTGCGCCGTGGTGGCTCAGGGGATAGAGGGGACCCCCATCTCAATGAGATGACCAAGGTTTGAATCAAAGCGGTGACTTTTTGATGCGAATTCTGCACCCGGCTTGCACCAACCACGGTGCTGGCGTAAAATATCCTCCGTAATGGGATCGTGGGTTAGAATCTCCTTGCCATCGGGCTTACAGTGGGAGGTTTCCGTGGTTTTCTTCTCCATGTAACGCAAATTTGGGTTAGTTCCATTAAAAAGTCCTCCACGAAGGCTACTTTCTCTCAATGCTCGATCCAGGAGCTCTCTAGACTTCTGGGTAGGGTTCAAAATTACAAGTCTACGGAGCTGAACAATGATCGTCGTAAACTAAGATTGGGTTGGTTGTTGAACTTCTGTCATAAAATAAAATAAAATCAGCTCGATAGTTTGAAACTTAGCATGTCTAGTCGTAGTACGGACATTATTTTTATTGAATGGGAGACATACAATGTATTAATCATCATATCAACCATGTAATATTAAGTTTTTTTTAAAAAAAATATATTTCTAATAATTCCTCCAGGTAGAAAAAATCGTAGTTTTTATGAATGATATCATACCTGTTACATATATTTTGTTCTTCACCTTTAAATTAATAAATGATTATTCATGAATAACTCTCATTTGGTTTGTTTCTGAACCTTTATTTGCTGGAATCTCTTTGCAGTCGGAGTAAGTTCCGTGGGAGGTTCCTTAATTCATAGACATCAGTGTAATTGAGACATACTTTTGCCATGATTTCACTCAAAGTGTGCGGAATACTTTAAGGTATTTTCTACAGTGCTGATTTCTAATCAGCATTTTATATTTGCAAATGACGCTCTTAATAGTTTTAAACAGTTTACTGATTTGCTGATTAAGAAATGAAACAGCTACCAGCCAATTTATTGAAACTCAATAGCTCAATGAAGGTGACTGGTTTCCTTTGTTGAGCTAATAATACTTATTTTAATTTTTCCAAAACAGCTGAACCTCGATCCAATAATTCGTTTTCCCTTTTTCATAGTCTTATTTTAATGCTTCTGTCACAAAAGCTATTCTCATAATGTTCATAATACAGGCCTAGATTATTTTATAGCCAGCATATTCGGCCTATAGTTTAGAAGTTCTATCGACATTCTAAAAATATTGAAGATATTTCTTTTTTAGATGCTAGTAATGAACGGGAAAAAATGAGGATTTGTTGCAGTTTGGAGAAAACGCCTCAAACACTAGGCTTGACTGTTTTGCATCAGCAGTTGATGGAAATGATGAAACTTGTGGTAATGTCGCTTAAAGAAATTGTTGAAGTTAAGACGTGTGAAGTGATACCTATGAAGACAGCAAAAAGGCACCATTAAGTACCATAAGTGGCACCATTAAGTGCACCATAAGGCACCATTAAGTGCATTCAAGGCATAAGTGGAACCACAACAAAAAACAATTTGTGGAAACTCTCAAAACTATAAAAATAATATGGAACTTTCTGTAGTCTTACAAACTTACAGAAAATGGACAGCAATTAAAATATTTTCGCATTAATTACATAATTTTTCAATTAAAATGTTTTCATACTTATTGTAAAATTAAAAATTTTCAAATCCATTACTTCTTCTTTGGTTTTCCTTTGATTGCATTATGAAATGAACGCAGCTCATTGGAAAAAATCTTTAGAAGTTCTATTCTGCCTAATATTTTTAGGCTTATAACAATCAACCCATAGGCTAATAAAAATATAGAAAATTTTACTTACTTGGCCTGAATTAGTTTAGATTTATTGCAACGAGCTGTGCATCATTGCAAGCGCGTTCAATAAAGAAGTATCAGACTAATTTAGCAAGGAACTATACATTTCCTATTAGCCTAAAAGTGTCTATTGCTAAATACCTTGAACTAATCAGATTAATTAAATTATTTATTATGCAATTGCCATTTGTCCAAAAGTATCTGGTTTCCGCAGTAGACTGATCGTGAAGACGCGGTTCCCATTAGAACACCGATGGCAAGCATCACTGCTTGCGGTCAGTAAGCGAGTGGGTGACCAACTTGACCAGACTGCGTAGGGACCGAGGGTGAGCGGTATCGGTCCTCGTTAAACTACTCTACCGTAAAGTGCTTGGATCGAATCACAGAGATGGCTGGTCGTTACGAATTCCGCATTCGGCTTCCACCGACTACAGTGCTCACGTGTAATATCCTCAGTTTTAGACGGATCATGGTTAGAATCCCTTTGCTGTCGGGTTAACCATGGGAGGTTTTCGTGGTTCTTCTCTGCATGTAACGCAAATACGGGTTAGTTTCATCCATAATTCCTCCTTGAATACAAATTCCACGCAATACCTCTGGTGGTACTGATCTAGGAGTTCCCTTGTCTTTCTGATTGGGTTCAAAATTACAAGACTACGGAGTTGGACATTAGTTGTCGCAAGCCCGAAAAATTGGGTCGGCTGTTTAAATAGGGTTATAAAATAAAATTATTTACCCACTAGTTCAAAGTAAAACTGTCCCACTCTGATATCTTCTTGGAAACTATTTACTGGACTTAAAATGAAACAATTATATTGAATATTTAAAAATTCTTAAGCATTTTTTTAAAATCATCGATTTGTCAAAATTTTTCAATTTTCAAGGCAATAAAAAATTATTAAGAGCCCAAAGATTAAGTGATAAAGTAACTTTTCAACTGTAGAAAGATATCAGGCACTTTTTATTTATTGAAAAACACTTTTCTTCATTTAGCACCATTATCATTATCAACGTAGAGGGCTATAGCTAGATATCAACATAACATAGCCCAACAGTTAAAACCAACCGTTATAAAATCAGTTATAAAAACAAAAGATGATTCAGGTGAACCAATTTTTAGAATTTACCAATTCAGCTAAAAAACGTTATTTTATGCGACACTTCATCCAAATCCTGTAATCAAGACCAGAATTTTTGAATCAAAAATAACACACGATAATTGCAAATGATAGAAGTTCAGATAAGTTCCTAAATAATCCGGATATATTTGGAACTGGATTGCACTGAGCTTGACCCAAACGTAGGTGAAAGCACTTTTCCTGAGTGTCTTCCCGGCACCTGCGAATCCCACAATAATAGGACGGGAAGGCATGGTACATGAGAGCTTTTCACCCCTCGACGAATGAATGTGCTTTTATGTTGTGATTCATAACTGCCTCTATGTCCTCCAGGGACCCATTGCAAAAGGAGTGCACGTCCTGACGACCTCATGAAACCTATATTACTGGGAGGCCATTCAAATGCCCGGATGAGGTGGAGGTACCGTGAGACCCAAATCTCTAATTAAACTCCCAACTTTTGGTTAGATATTACATTGCAACAACTTTGCTAAGAATACTCTCCGATCTACACAAATCAGAAAGCTGGCTTTGAGAAAGCCACGGGGAATCACAACGCTAATATAATTGCCGTTGAAACAAACGTGATACAATTGTAAGATAACTCTAAACCACTCTCTGACGATATTTTCTGTAGCATTTGAATAATTTTTAGCTGTTAGTTGCAAGGCATGATTATCAGATTGCTTTCTCAAGAGATTAAGAAGACCAATAAGATCAGTACATTATTCGATATAAATAGCCAGTATTACTATTGGCTGAGTTTACTTCCATAAATTAACAGCAGAATTATCTAGTAACTAACTTAGGTTTCACATTTGAACCACAGAAGGTTTCGTCGGTAGCATTACAACTAATAAATGAAACGCAAAGGGGTTCAGTAAGTTAATTATGTTTCCTTAAGTAACAAAAAGAATGTTCAGTTGATGAATTATCTTTCACAAATGTATCATCATGTAATTTATCAGCTAATTTATGTTTAATAAAAAATTAGAAAGCAGATACTTAGTTAAATTATGCTTCAAAAATGAGTTTAGAAAGCGATTTGAATAAAATGGAAGTTCAGTATCGTTAAAGAATGCGTCTTTATTGCTGTACCCAAATAATTACGTTATCTGATTGCTCTGTAAATGCACAAGGCTTGAACAACCAAGCTACCTTTTAAGTTTAAACTATAGTGCGAAAATGTAGAAATGGTAAAATTAAATTTCTTATAAGTTTCAGATTCAGTACCAAATTGACAGCGAATTTTAACCAACGCTGATACAACGACTTATGATTTTCATTTTTCAATTTCATCCTTAAGAAATATTCAGTAATCGGATGGTGTTGAGGAATAGAATATTCATAGTTCTAATCAATTACAATAAAAAAAGTAGTTAAACACAACACAGAAAAATATGGCGATTCAATACTCTGATATGATTCAAGGTGTATCAATTTCCATTTTATCTATTTTTTTAAAAAAAAATTTGTTTTATCAAATTTTACTAGTTACTCTTTTTTTTCTTCTCAGATTTTTCTTTTTTAACATATGGAATCATTAGTTTCATTTTTAAGAAGAAACTCCTGCTTTAATCAATCTATAATCAATGTAATATTTTGATGGTAATTAATATTTTTCATTACAATAAATGCATTCACATCTTATTTAAAATTAACCAAAAAAAAATTTTCTAGTCAGTTCAAATACTTTTCTATCTAAAGAAATTTCTTTATTTTACCATTACTTAGATTAAAAGAGAGTATCTTTGAACGGCATTGTTATTTAAGGCACTCTCTTGATTTTAGGACTTAAACTGAAGAACATTTTTTTGTACAAAATATGTATCTTTAAAAACATTCTTCTTGATCTTTTGAGTTTAAAAGACTAGAAATGACAGACGAATTTTCAAATAGATATCGAGAAAAAAATACTTTGGGAGAAGTCTCTTTTCCTATTGGCTAAAATCTAAGTTAATGATACAATCAAAACTTATTATAGCGTTGCACATTTTCTTTGTTTTGTTTCTTGAATACAGCCAACTGTAGAAGTTTATGTTCATGTATCATTGGAATGTACTTATTGGAAAAAGTCTGGGAAATGGCGAGCGGCGCCTACATGAAAAGCAAAAGAGGGAGATATGGGTCGACCTTTGCAAAGGAAAACAAAATTGATGGGACATATCAACTTTATTGGAATACGCCCTGCTGGCCGTTGCTAGACTCAAATGAAAGGGTGAATCGAAGAAAAGTGGTTCGAAAATTGCTTCTGAATTTTAGAGAAAGAAAAGCGAGTTCCTTTTTAATAATTTATTCCATAATGCATGTGGTGAGGTTTTATTGTAGCGTTTTTGTCATCTACTTTATTGATTAAAGAAAACAGTAAGAGAAATATAAAAAGATTAGATTTAAAAACAAACTCTTTTTTAGAAGAGTTGGAAATTCATATATTTTTTTTTTTTTTTTTTTTGTAGATGTTTTCGGTTTTTAAACAGTAACATAAATACCCTTGTTATATTTTGTGAGGGAAAAGATAACGTCTTATTTAAGATAATAATTATGATCATTCTAGATATCTAGTATTGTTTGCCTATTCTTTTCCATTGGAAAAATAAACCAGTGTGTAGATAGAAAAATTTTTGAAGATACTAGTAGAAAGAAAATAATCTTTATTTTTTATTTTGTATGTCTTATTTGAAAAAATAAAATACATTTACTTTTTTTACACGACAGCGAGCAAGCAATCACTTTTCTAATATACAAAGATTTTTACGATAGAATAAGTAATTTTCATGAAAAAAATTTCTTTGCAGTAATGTAAAAATACCGGTTTTGGTAAATAATCTCTGTTCTTTTCATGATTCAATGTTACTCTTATTTAAAATAAATAAACTAAGATAATAGATAGAACAAAAAAAATATAAGTGTGCTTAACAATGCTAAAATGAAGATTAAAAAGACAATTGGATAAAATAAAGTGACATTTCTAAATTAATCACTCCACGTAAATTATGTTTTTAATAAAATTTAGTAAAGGTTGCCCAGGTGAACAATAATACGTCATGTTAACTTTTAAATTAAGAGATATTTAAAACTTAAGTTACTTAAATTGAAAATCATGATGAAAGTTTTACTTTTTTTTTATATGTGCCATGTTCTCCTAAATTGATATTAGTTTTTTTTTAGACAGTATTATAATGACTTTTTTTTTTAAATAGATTTTATAGGCCTTGTCCAAATTTTAAGCTCCTGCCCTTCTTCGACATGAGGTGACTTTGACCCATCTTATGACCAGCATTAGAAATCGGTTGTTACATTTAGGAAGACTGATACATTTAGAGACTGATTTACATTTAAACTGATACATTCATTTAGAGAGTCAGATAAGCTACTCTAATCCTATCTTTAGATGCACTGATTATTTCATTTAATTTCTTATAACCTTAAAACATGTGAATGTTTTGAGGAAAAATTAAAGTAATTTACTTTTCACAAAGAAAAAAAAAAAACGTTTTCTTTGAATTCTAAGATTTCTCATTTGATATAATTAAAGCATCAAAAATACGTCTGCTTATTAAGTATGATGACTATTTCTATAAAAAATAGACATATCAAGAAATAAACCTATATCCCAATTATATTAGCATTGATTTACTGTTAGTCATTGGTTTGAAAATATTAGATACCACTGATAATACAAAATTAGACCTAAATCCAATCGAAATTTCCATTATTTGCTCTTTTTGATAAAAACATGGTGCAAAATGCTTGTGAATTCAAATCATAATTAATGTTTTTAAGTCTATGCTGAGAAAAAAAAAGTATACAGTAGTATGAGTTAAAACTACTAGAATAGGGTAAAATGTACCGAGTTTCTGCCTCTATGGGAACACCAAAGATTTCTGTAATGTTTACCGAAGTGCTCCGGTAATTTTGATAAAATTAACAATAAAGTTTTATTTTATAATGTGTGATAAAATTTAGTGAATGTGGTAATTTTATCATGGTATCTTAGATATGTAATAAAAACTATTTGTTCTGTGAAATTATTTTTCAGTGACGTATTTTGTAGTAAATGTGTGATAAAAAGAATATAATGTTTCTAGAATTTCCGGTAAACCGTTACCATATGAACAAAAAAATTATCAAATGAATGGTTTTTAGTGGTGTGTTTATTAACCAGAATTATGGTTTTTTTTATATCCAAAGAGATGCTATTACTATACAGCACGGTAATTATGCATGATTTTTTTTCTCCGTGTAGTTGTTTTGAAACAAAAACTCTACCATTTAGCTTTAATAGCCATATTTCAAAATGTGGAGAATATTCTAGTTTTAACCATTAAATTATAATGTATTTGAATTATATCATTTTTTTATATTAGATATTGCATTAGTTATTATATTGTTTATTATATAATTTATTATATTATTTATTATATTATATAAAAAGTTTTTGAGCATTCCAGTTGAAAAACACGATTTCTTTATCCATAATTCAAACTGAACATATAGACTATAGAACTCGTCTATAAAACTATAGACGATAGAGCTTTCTCTGTGGCTCTATTGTCATATGGAATAACAATTTTAAGCAAATAATACTCCATTTTTATAACTGATGTGAGTGTGTAACAGTTATTGATGATTGTAAGGTTAAGTTGTGCCTATCTATATCCAGTGCCATTTATGCTAATTATCCAAATAGCGCAAAACTTCAATATGAAGAAATACCACAGTTAAATGAAATCTGAAAGCGTTTGCGATTTAATTTTTTAGTATTTATTAAGTTACTCCAACGCAGCATTCAACGAGCTCATGAAAATAGGAAGAAATTGAGGACTATTTTTCTATGAAAACTATTTATATTTTGAGAACTAATTTTTATGATTTGTATTTAGGTTGAAGAAACTGAACAATAATGTTTAAGATAGTTTATAATTTTTTTTAAATATTTATCTCTTTGACCATTCACAACCCTTTGACGCAGATGGGACACCGGTGTCCCTTTTATATATTTTTCCTAATGCTCAAAATTACAAGCAAAAATGTATTTTGATATTTTATGCAAAAATGTAGTTGGCAAATGTAATGTAGTTGAACAAGCTGTAGTGTAATTAAAAATGTAATTGTACAAACAAAAATGTATTTGGTTTTTTGAATTTTTAATTATAAAAAAAAACAGTCTGATAGTTAATAAGAAAAATCTATCAGAATATCAGGATTATATTTGCACTAAAATATGAAATAAAAAAAAGAGTCTGAACAAGATTTTTTTTTCGTTCATATTCAAAAATTTATTAATAATTGATTTTATAAATTAAAGAAATTTCAATGATAATTAACTGCGTTATTAGATCTAAATATCTGCAAATATGTGCAAATTTGAAAAATTATTGTTTGGAAGATTTTATCTTTATCACAGAAAAAAAAAAAACAGTGTTTCATACTGTATTTCATATCCATAATTTATTACAATGCTAAATATAATAGTTTTAATTCATTTTGACCTAAATTAATACAAAATAATAAAAAAGTATGAAAAATATGTTTAATAAAAATTTTGCGTCAAAGGGTTAAGCCCATATACTTTTTTTAGGCAGGAGGTATAGATAGTTTAAATATACAAAATTATTTCGAGTTTAAAGTGTTTAAACTGTGGATATTTTATTTTTCTTGGGCTCTGGAAAATATTATGAATCAATAATACGTTATCTTGAATTAAACCAAAAGAACGAGGGGGAAAATGTTTTAATACCTGTGAAATGCTATAATACATTAACATTATTATTTTGGGGATATTATTATGAATCCAATCAAATCAAAATGATCATCAAAATAATGTAAAAATCATCATAAAGGCTTAAATGCTTTATTGCGTAAATAGGTAAAAAAAAAGTGCTCCTCCATTATGATTTGACAACAAAGGATCTGAGCTTGATTACTGGAAACAAAATCATATCAATACTAGATTGTATTTTTTCTTAATTAATGACCATAATCATCTTTTACTTTCTTTGAATAAGAATTCCCTATCTTGCATCAACTAATTAACTTGCATAAAATAATACAAAAAATATGATTAAAAAACTATTAAACATCAAATTTAAAGATCTGAAAGATTAGTATAATATTACCGAATATTAATTTAAAACAATATATTGAAAAATATTCTATAGTTTTAAAAACAATCAATGTGCGTAATATTCTTTAAATAAACATGAAAAGGATTTGACAAAAAAATTTTAATCTACTAAAATAGCCAATATGCGGTTTTAATTTATTTATTTTTCAAGCAATTTTACTCAAACATCAGACTCTTTTTAATACAAATAATACATAATTAATTCAATAACTGAAAATTAAAAATTAGTTGCATCCTATTATTTTTATACGACTCAACTTTGTACGATTATTTTTTTAATGAGGATGTGGGCACAATTTTTTTTATGGTGTGGAATAAGGTTTGTGGAGTATTAGTAATAAGAAAGGAATTATTTGATGGGACTTTCTCTTTTTGTATTTTACTAAGCATAGGATTTAACATTTTTCTAATTAAAGGTTTTTTTATATTTTATTAAGCTCAACTTTGTATATTTTTTTTAACTACATTTCAGAATTCCCTTTTAATCTCTTTATATTCGAATTAATTGGAGTTTCTTTTTTCGCATTCGACACAGAAAAACATCTTTGCATTTTAATTTTTTAATCGAGAAAACAATAGGAAATAAATATCTAATTTGAAAATAAAACTTTTCTAAATTATTTTCTTCATTTTACTCAATATAATGAATGAAAAAATATGGTAAAATATATATTTTAGAAATTTTTTTTTTTTTTTTTTTTTGTATTATTTATAAACTGGGATACGAACACTGAAAATATGAAGTGACCATTGAGAAATTCAAATTTTGAAGTAATGTTACCGAAAACTAATGATCAGAAATGAAATACATTTCATAAGGAAAATAAATACTTATTTCTTTCTTAAAACATTTTGCAAAAAAATAAATAATTATTACAGAAAGCATGTTTTTTAAAGTATATTGGTGCTTTTTTCTTTTTTGTTTTGTTTGTAAGATTTAAAGGTGTCTTTTTTAACGTTCATACTTGCTTATTTTTTAACATTTATAAAAACAGCACCCCTATTTCTATTTAAAAATATGGTTTAATTAGAACTCAAATATTAGTTCCGTTTTCATTTTTTTCTAAGTTTATTATTTTTTATTAAATCATTTTCATGGAAGTTTTTTCCTACAAAAGTAGTTTTTGATGTTTCGAAATTTGAAATTCCTTATTGTTTCTTTTTTCTTTTTCTGCACATACAAATTTCATTAAAGTTTATATTTTCTTAGTATTTACCATTATTTCTACAGCAACCTTAATATGAGATAAGAAATAAAAATAACTTTAATCGATAAATAATTAATTTTTAAACTGTTTTCTCGACTCTTTCAAATCTACTTACTTATGTATTTATATATATCTACACCTTTTCATTTTTCTAGATCGAATCTAGACAGCGTAACTTATTTTGTGTGCATTTTCTCAATATCCTATGATTTTTCACCCTCAAGTGATGAAGATGCTTGCCAGAATAATGCAATGGGATGATCTGTTTCCTTGTCATTTGGCCAAACAAGGGATTAAAGGGTGACATCCGATGCGGTTTCAGCTTATCTTACTTGAAACACACAGCTATGAGCTTATAAGTTTCTCTTCTCTAAGCCATTATATCTATTCATACGAGCGTATTTCTTTCATTTATTAGATGCAATGTTGTGAAGTTAAGTAGAGAATAAAGTGGCATGCAAAAATCTCCGTTCAGTAGATTTCAGTTTTTCACTTCTTATGCGCACAGAAAAATAAATTGTGTTATATTGAAAACAAAAAAGTTTTAAAAGATGAAAAATTATCAGTATAATTAAAGTAAAATAATATGCTAGTCACACGAAGAAACAAATTCTGGTTAAATTACCGTAATGGTAATCACATTTCTGGTACCAAAAAAAAAAAAAAAAAAAAAAAAAACCTAATAATAAAGCCAAAATATTTCGTATTTAAACCATTCCATTTGGTATTTTTTTGGTGCTTAATGTAAGGTATCATTAAAAAATTACCAAATTTTGCGTTCTTCACCAAATTTTAACACAGTTTATAACATAATATTTTATTGTCAATTTTACCAAAATCATTACCAAAGCGCTTCGGTAAAAGCTACCGAAGCTTTTTGCTGTTTCTATGTAGCCAGAAACACTGTAAATTTTATCATATTCTGTTAGTTCTGACTATACTTTTTTCTCAGAGTGGGGAACTTTTGCAAGTCACTGTAGCATATAACTTTAAAAACATGCATATAAAACTATGGTGTATTGAAAACATAAAATAGTTTTTAAAGACAAATAAAAGCTAGGAATTTATTTTTTATTGTAATCAAAATAAAATAATAACCGGAAATGTTTTCAAGTCACTGAAGTATACCTTTAAAAAGATGCGCATCAAAACTATGCTGTAATGAAAACATAAGACTGTTTTAAAACACAAATAACTATAATTTTATTTTCATTTTTTTTTTTTCGTTTATCAAATTAAAATACGAATATACTGGCTGGGGACTTTTACTCTAGTAAAAGTTCTATTTTAAAATGCGCATATAAAAAATGCTGCATACAGAAAACATAAATCTGTTTTGAAAAACAAAATATTTTCAGACTATTTTTTATTGCAATTAAATTGGTCGGAGATATTTACAAAGTATTGTATAGCTTAATAATGAGGTGCACATTCCTTAAAAGGTGCATATAAAAATTGAGCTGTATATTGAAAAGATAAGGCTGTTTTGAAAAACAAATAATCTTCAATTTATTTTATTGTAATTAAATTGAAGTAGCAATATACTAGTCAGAGATTTTTGCAAAAGATTCTGCATAACTTTAAAAAGATGAATATAAAAACAGTGCTGTATTGAAAATATAAGGCTGTTTTGCAAGATAATTGATTTTCAGTTCATTTCTTATTGTATTCAAGTTGAATTAACTTTATACTTGGTGGAGACATTTACATGACACTGTATTCACTAATATTTTTTAAAATCTATTTGCCATACTTAAAGATAAGTTGCAATGTAAAGTTGTAATGCTGGTATGCATTACAACTTATCATAAACAACTCAAACATTTTGAAGTTTTTAAAAAATTATGCGTCCAATGATAGAATGATTGGCCTTTTTTCATATTTTTTTCTAAATTGCACGATTATCACGATAATAAGCACGTTTGAGGGATAAAATAAAAAATGACTCTTTTTTTTTTTTTCTTTCTTTCTTTTTTTTTTTTTCTTTTTTTTTTTTTTTTTTTTACTTTACATAATATAAACTTTTTTTGAAAGTATTCAGTTTATACTTCATTCAGTTGTTAGTTTATTGTTGTTACCAAGAGTTTTTATTTTAGTAAATTTAGCTATTAGTAAAGTTTTAAGTTTATATATTTATTATTTTCTGTTTTTAATTATTAGAAATAATTTCTCAACAACCGGTTTGACGGTGGAATTAATCATGAAGGTTAAGGTTCCACAAATTCGAGACTAACGACATTATGGTGGTAATCTGGTCAGCATTGCACCGTACATATTTATTTTTCAGCAAGTTGGTATCTATTGATGGTTGTTATCGTAACCTCATTTAGTTATTAGTAGTTTATTTAGCTATTGGTTTAATTTTTAGTATATTTAGTTATTAGTTTTATTTTCAGTTTATCTAGCTATTAGTTTATTTAGTTATTAGTTTGTGTTTAGTTTATTTAGTTACTATTTTTGGGGTTTTCTACTCATTTAGTTAGAAGTTTAGTTTAATTCAATCAATTAAAATTATACTAATTAAGAAAGAAGGAAACAGCAAAATATTTATATAATAGGTTCGCTGGAACAGAACTGCTAAGAATCTTTGTATTTTTGGAGAGTATGGTGAAAAAGCCCTCATTTAAAAAAAATTTCTAGTTGTGATTAAAGGACTCATTATCACTTTTTTTCAGTTTGTTTTTACGCACCATCGAGAAAACTAGTAGGATCAGGTGGGAATGTAGATTTTGAGTAACATGGTTGGCGAGTTTTCGAAACATGCTTTGATTGAAACTAGCCAAGCGTTCGTAAGTCCCTGAAACTTTTTTTTCCCACTGTCTGCTCTTTGAATCAAACAATTCCCTGATTTTCAATCGCTTTAGAACATAACTAGCAGAACTTTCATTCAGTAAAAAAGAATAAATAAATTTTGAAAAAAAAAAAAAATCATTTTGTCTCAGTTTGTTTTTTTCCCTTCCAGCACATTGAACTATAGATGAAGATCCCCAAAAAGTTTTTTTTTTTTTTTTTGGGACAAAACATTGTCATTTTGTCAATGTTAATAAAAAATGGAAGTTTTTCTTTAGGTGTTAGAGTAAAAAAGTGAAGTGTCATTTAGTTTGGTAAGAACTCTTTCTTTATGATTATTTTTTATGTTTTAATTAATTGGTTTGTTGTTTGCTTCATTAGTTGTTTTTATAAAATAGAAGTTAATGAATAGAATATATTTTAAACATGTTTTGAAAAGCTCGTCACTGTAAAGATAATAATTTTTAATGCGTAATCTTTTTATAACATCTTTAGTATTAAACTAGTATAAGGAGTGACTTTTTAGGTATCCATAAATAGTCAATCCTGTAAATTATGTAACTAATATAAAAATTTTGTTCAAAAAATAGGAATTTAAAAATACGTTTAAAGTATGAAAGTAAAAAACTTTTTTTAAAAGAAAAAGTTTGCTGTTGAATTTACAAACTAATTTTCGCCTATTTCAATTAAATTTATTTCCTTGATAAATGTCTAATGATCGAAAAAAACTTTCTGTTTTAGTACATTATATAAACAAGTAATGAAACTAAAATTGATGACCTTCAGAAATCAAATTTTTGCGTTTAAAGATAATGTTAATCTTTACAGAATATAAAACCAGAACTTTTAAATATAAAAGAAACTAACTACTAATAAATATATCATGTTAAAATACAATTATAAATAAAGGAAGCAAAACAGATTTATGTTGTTTGAAGAGGCATCTTTTGTTCTAAATTTTAGGTTGAAATTTAATTTAATTTTCTTCTTTTTGTTTCTGAAGATAGTAAAATATAATTGAGCAGCCCAATTTTTTTTTAAAAAATAAAACGCAATGAAACAGGTTTTGGTCCTTCCAACAACTACCTTTTTCATACTATGATTTAACAAATTTTGATAGCGTTTTCATTTCTCCGTTCTTACATATTGTGGTCACTTTCTTGACTTTTTGAAAATGATTCGAAAATTAAATTTTAACGGAAGGATTAACGGCGGTCTTTACGGAAAACCATGCATGTTTTAAAGATAATGCAAAGTAGATTGGTAGCTTACGTGTAAACATTTAATGAATATGTTTAAAATCATAGTAAGAGCCATGGGGGCTCTAGGTATAGGGCGCTCGCTTAACATTGAAATATACCGGGTTCGAATCCCAGCGATGGCTGGTCGATACGAATTTCGCACCCGGTTCGCACCCGGCTAGCACCGACAGCAGTGACGCAAAATGTGCTCAGTGGTTGACGGATCATGGGTTAGAGTTTCCTTGCCGTCAGGCTAACCCTGGGAGATTTTCGTGATTTTCCTCGTCATGTAACGCAAATGTGGGTTAATTTCTTTCAAAACTTTTCCCCAAAGGCAAATTTCTTCCAATACTTGATACAAAATTCCCTTGTTTTCTGAATTGGGTTCAAAATTACAAGGCTACGGATCTGAGCATTAGTAGTTGTAAACTCAAAATTAGGTCGGCTGTTCAACGACGATTATAAAACCATATTAAAAATTTTGTTCTCCACCCACTCAACTCTGATGGTTCCTATTCCTTGTGAGAACAAAAACTTCTGAATAAATGCAACGAAAACAAATAAATATATTTCAGTTTTTAACAACTTTGGTGTTCTCTTTAATGTGGTATTAAAATTTTATATGACCTTTAATTGTCCTGATTTTTCTTTACATAAATGCCCACACAATTCTAATTTTAACTAAATTTGCTTTTTTTAAATTTAAATTAAAAAGTTATGACCGACAATTTCATAAAACACTGTTAAATTACATTGCATTTAAATGACTAAATTAAATACAAGCAAAAGATTTCAAAATTGATTTTTTTCCAATATTATTTTCAGGAAATAAATGAAATTTTAGTTCTTAAATAATACCAAAATACCTTAAAACTTGATTAAAGCAATATAAGTTGTTCACTGCAAAAAATTACAGATCAAATTACGGTAAAAAGTGCCAGCACTCAGCCCATTTAGATACTTTTTACCGTTTACAGGAACATGTTATGGGACAAAAAAATTTTATATGTCTTTTTTACAGTAATAATTACCAAAAACTATTGAATCACTCTAATTAAATAAATATTACTGTAAAAAAATATGATCAGTAAAAATAAATTTTACGGTAAAATGGATTTTGTGGATGAAGTATCAATACTTTATACCGTAATATGATCCGGAATTTTTTATAGTGTGGTTTCTCTAATGGATCAAGAATTCAATTTTCATCACTCAGCATCAAAGTAAAGTTGTAGAAAATTTTCATGATGTAATAGTTCAATATAAATCCCATTTTTGAGTACTTTTTCAATTTTTTTTTTGTGGCAGCATGAATGAATTTAATGCTTCTAATTTAAAGTAAGTTTCTTCGTTTTTTATTAATAATTTTTTATTGCGAATATTTTTCAAGATAAATCATTTCAAGATAGATCATATTTCAAGATGAACTTTCAGTATCATCTGTTAAGGAAGAAATAAAAAACAAAACTTATATTTCTGAATCTAAGTTTTTATTTCTCTTATAGCTTAAACATAGAGAGAAATTCCGAGAAAGGAAGTAAATATTTGGTAATAAAGACAAATAATTCCTTTTTTTCTCTTTGCGAAAAGGAACTGTTTCCGGAAAGTTTAGTGCAATATTTTCGCAGATAAAAAAAGAAAAGTTGAAGAATAACCCTCCATTTCTTTTGTTTTATTATACAGAGAAGAAAAAAAGGTATCCTCTGCTCAGGTGGAACATTATAACCACTAATACCAGACGATGTCTACGCTTCAGAGAGGAAACTTACCTCAATTTGATGGTTATGTCTTCCACGCTGACCAACTAACCGTTGTACTGACCACTTCCCCACCAATATTCCAGAACTATGCTCGTTCAAAGCCTGCAGAACTTCGTTAGATATAGATGGTATGGGTATATACCTTTCGAAAATTCGTATGTGGATGACCTTTCTTTCTTCCCCCTCAAATATTGGCCCCAACGACAGGCATTACATTTGTAAAATGCACGTTCCTTGGATCAAGCATTGGCGTTGCCTAGTAAAAGTTAGATGAGGTCGATGCTATTTACCTCACTTGGCGGTTATTTCTGTTAAGATTTGGCCTTCAAGAAAACGGGAGAAGGTCTTGGACTGTAATTCCATCTCGCAACACTATACTTTCTTTTGTTTTTGTTCTTGGGGTAAGGTGATATGGTTCTTGAATATGGGTTTTATATGGAGCAACTGTATGGTGGTTGCAATCAGCACGCAGTGGAGAAATGGTTTTTCTTTCAGCGGAACGTAATAACCAGAAAAGTAATCTTCTGTATCCATAAACAAAAGATTAAGACTATTAGCATCTGGAAATATTATGAGAAGATTCGGAACTATAGAATTTAATGGTCTAATGATAAAAAAGACTGTTATGAAAATTAGGGTGAAACTATGATACTTATAAATTAACTAAGTGTATTTAAGGTCGTAATTAAATCTCATTCTTTTAGAAATTCAAATATTTATTTAGGAATTTTTTTTTTCAGTGATAGTATGTGATTCAGCAGGAGTTATTTTTAAAATTAATGTAAGTTTTTTTCTGAAGTTAAAAATAGGCAAATTAATCTAAATTTATTAATTCAATTGAAATGCAATAATCACCACTGATTACATTATTACATTTCTTTGTTAACAATTACTACTGATAGTTTTTTTTTTTAATTTGACTTTGAATTAATTAGTAACGTCAGTACCCTATTTTGCATAATTTTAATCAATTTAGGCAGTTCTTATCAAGTGTGACCGTCATTTTATTTTTTTCTCCTTATTTAACTTTAAAATCAGCGAAGCCAAAAACTTATCGTTTGTATTACCAAGTTATGGATTGTATGTTGATTGGTTTTTACTATGATGTTTTCGACTTTTAGGCCAAATTTTTGTTGATAACTTTTACTCATTCATACGATTGAAAGCTTAATTCTAATGCATGGAACAATGCTAAAAGAAAGTAGAATTATCATGTCGTTCAAATTTGCTGCAATATTAATTCGGTATTGAATTGAATCAAATTAACCCGTCTTGGGCGAACGATCACATGGTTCAATTTCATACCTTAATAAGGTTGTAGAAAACTTTTATTATCTCATTGTTCAAATTAATGACATAATGCATCATATTTGCGAAAATAATAAGTTAATATAGAGAAAACATGGAAAATAAAAAAGATTAATAAAAAGAGAAGAAGAAAAATTATTAAAATAAAATATTTTTTTAATAGTAAAAAAATTAAAGAAATATATATTAAAAAAATCAAATATATATATTGTATTGTAATATATATTTTGTAATAAAAAATATAACAAAAAAATGAAAAGATATAATCTCTTCATCAACTCACACCTTTATATCCGTAAAAATCTTTCCCTTTTTTTACTTTCTTGCTTTTTAATATAAATATTTTTTTATATTTATTAAAAAAATATCTTATTTTAATAATTTTTCTTCTTCACTTTTCATTCATCTTTATTTTCCATGTTTTCTCTATATTTTGAACTTATTTTATGAGTTCTATATACTTGCAGCTTACGCGCAGTTAATAAAACTTATTAATTTTTTTAATTTTTTTTTCTTTTTCTTTTTATCCTTTTTGTCTTTATTATGCTCTCTCTCTCTCTTTCTATATATATATATATATATATATATATGTATTATATATGTATTATATATGTATTATATATATATATATGTATTATATATGTATTATATATGTATTATATATGTATTATATATATATATATATATATATATATATATATATATATATTATATATATATATATATATATGTATATATATATTATATATATATATATATATATATATATATATATATATATATATATATATATATATATATATATATAATATATATATATATATATATATATAATATATATATATATATATAAGTGATCCACCCTTGAATGGTTTGAACAGCGTCTTTAGATATGGCGGCCCCTGTACTATACAGTATCTCATAAGTATAATAGTAATAATACATACTATTATTAAAAGTTATTACAATACCAATTTTTTTCTAAGCAAGTCAGGTAAAAGTATTTTATACAAAAACGTACAAACGTTACAAAGCATATATAGTGTTTCAGTGTTTTTATAAAACTCTTTTTGTATCTGAAGCAAAAAGAAAAAATTAATTTTAAAAAAATGTAATTTTTTTGCATGTATTATCGATAGTATGTACATAAATATGATAACAATGATTATTATAATATTAATGATAACATTATAATAACTATGATAACATTATAATAAAAATATGTTTACTAGTCAAATAACAATTTACTTATTCCATACATATCAAGTAAATATCTATATTTTTTCAATACAAACATATTTCTAGAGTTTCAAAAGTAAGATGTGCCCACAAAATTCTTTTTATTCGTGGAGCAATACTAAAAAGAAAAAAGCATTTTCATAAGAGGAATAAAAATAAAATAAAC
The DNA here is from genome assembly GCA_949128135.1 of Parasteatoda lunata. Classification (NCBI taxonomy): domain Eukaryota; kingdom Metazoa; phylum Arthropoda; class Arachnida; order Araneae; family Theridiidae; genus Parasteatoda; species Parasteatoda lunata. Next base: position 20,658,742 of record OX421980.1, read on the forward strand.
CTCAGCCATGGAATAGAGAGAGAGAGAGACCAAGAGGGACTGACTCGGACTGTGTCTGATAAGGCCAATCCTGGCAAATGGATAAGATCTGCATTATTAAAGGAAGCATCATCCATTTTTAATGGATGCCCAACACCGAGCAGATTCTACTGCTCTATGAATTTGCCCCAACCCGTCACAAAATATTCCCATTGGCTCTTAACCTTTGATTTAGAAAACCAAACTGTCATCTCAGAGATTCCATTTGAACTTCGGGACAAGGGAAAATACCCCCCATTTCCCACCAGGCTATATTTTTTTCCCTTTTCCCTCTTATCTTTTTTATTTATTTTTTTAATTCCGTTTTATGACGAATAGGCAGTGTATATATTTCCCCTTTTGCTCCAGAACACGTTTTTCGGAAGCTCTACACCATAGATTGCAATGGAGTTAAATCTCGAATAAAAAAAAAAGTCAGCTAGCATCAAAATCATATGAATTAAATATGGGAGTAGATTTATTTCAAGCTTATATAAATTGCATAGACTAATAAGGGAAAAAAATTGAAAAAAAAAAATGCAAAGCTTACAGTTGAGAGGATTTTCTGAGAATATGAAAGTATTATTTATGCAACATGGAAGAAAATTTAAAAATGTGATTGGAATTATTTACTCTGGGAATGGAATATCATTATTGAATTGGATATCTTAAGCAGTAGTTTTGTAAATAGTTTTAAATCAAAATATTTTAAAAATGAAATTTTTCAGAGTTTTTTTAATAATTAATTTATTTATGTAAATATTTATGTTAAGCTATAAGAATTAAGTTAAAGTTTTGCATTTCGTTATAATTAAAGATACTCTTTTACGAAAACTACTAAACAATTAAACTATTTTAATAAACAAATTAAAAAATAACTCTGTAATTTAGGTATATTTTAAACTTAATACATTTGTTTGGTTATAATATTAACTGTCACGCAAAAATTAAAAAACTCTTAATTCTTTTTTGATATGCATTTTAGTTTGTTTTAAATAATTCAAAAGCATTTTGTCTAGTGCAACAATAAAAACAAATATTCTGAATAACTTTTAATCTAATAATTGGGTTTGTACTATCTTATATTACAATTGGTCAATCTTATTGACTATTTATATGTGTTATTTAAATAGAGCAAACAATATTTTAAGCTTTGAAATGATGCACAAAAATGCATTTTCTTTGAATAAATAATTTGTTTACAATAGATATAGATTTTTGATCCTTAAAATATGTGTAGGAGGTGGTAGCCGTTATTCTAGCAATAAAAACGACTTCTTTCCTATAAATTAAAAATTAACTCAATATTTCTTTAATCAACTTTACAAGAAATTTAATTGTTAATATCTTATTCTCTGAAACCTTGGCTTGTCAGTAGGAATGAATTCATGTTTTAGACATTGTTTCTACAACTGTGTTATGTATTTTTATTACAAGGTTACTGCAAAGTTTTGATTTTTCAAATTAGGAAATCTTCAATTTCATCGACAATACATTTTGAAATGTTTAAGGCTAAAATAACAGACGTCAACAATAATAGATAAATCATGGATTCCTTATTTGCTAGGTGAAGTGTTCACAAGGTACTATATTGAATTGGAAAAAATTGGATTTTCGTATGTTAAATTTGAATCCTGTTTGAGGGCCTAAATTTAAATACACTCTATAAAGTTGTAAAGTGTACCGGATTAAATTAAGGTAAAACGTATAGTACTCTGGGTGTATCACCCACAAAATCTATTTTACTTTAAAATCCAATTATACTGGGAAACTTTGTACCATAATTTTTACAGTGATATTTATTTAATTACAGTGATTCGGTAGTTTGTTTTTTATTGTGAATTATATTTATTGTGAATATTACTGTAAAAATTACGATTTATCAGAATTTTTGTTCCCTGAAATTTTGCGGCAAAAAATGGATTTTACTGAATAAAATTAGGATTTTAGTAATTTAAATGAACATTTAATATTAATTAAAACAGACCGTATTTTAAATTATGAAACAAAACACAAAATTTTCTTTGAACAAGCATGTATTATTTTTAACGGATATAGATTTTTAAAGAGTTGTTGCTCTAAAATTCTGAGTTAATAAAAATTTAAAAAGTTTAAATTCTTTTAAAATGTAAATTTTATAATTCAAAAGTAAAGTTTTAAGTAATTCAAAAGAATTTTGTCGAGTGTAGAAATAAAAGCAAATAGTCTGAATAACTTTTGATCTTATAATTGGGCTTGTAATATCTTATGATATTATAAATATTGTTTAAGAGCCTAAATTTAAATATGTTATTTAAAAATAGCAAACAATATTTTAAGTTGTGAAATGATGCGGCAGAATGTATTTTATCTGAAAAAATAATTTGTTTTCAGATTTATATTGGATGACCCTAAGAATACGTGTGGTATTCTAAAAATATAGCTCCTTTAGGCTGATGAGCGATCGAAAGTTTGGCTCCTTAATATTAATTTTACTCCTTGAGAATTTCGCCGTATTTCCGGAATTAAATTTGCGAATCGATTTTTTTACACAATTATAATATCCCTTTATTAAAAAAAATTTCTTTAAAATTTTCTTTAAAATTATTTATTATTTTTTATAATTTAACTTACCAATGGTCAAAATATTTTGAATTGTAAGGCACACAGATTTTAACAGCATGTTAATTTACGTAATTTTAAATTTCAAAATTTGAAGGAAATCAGTGAAATAGTTCTTGAAAATTAAGTATATCAAAATTAAGCCTTTTGAGATGGCGAAAGGTTTAATGGTTAACGAATTAAAATGGTTTGTTTACTGAAATGAAATTGGTTGAATTTTTTCAAAAACTCATTTTTATTTGTACCTTATATTCAACATATTTACATTGCTTAGTTTCGTGATGTTAGTATTCAAAATTACAATGCAAAATAAAGAAAAAAAAGGAATGTAATTTGAAAAATCTAATTTTCTTGAGCTGATGTCCGATGAATATAGTGGGTGAGATAAAACATCCTAACAGAGTGTTTAAAAGCTGAGTAGAATTGTCAAAGAGGCACTTTCTTGATGAAAAAAAATCTTTTTCATCTTAGTTTTCAGTTTAATGCGCTTATTTCATTTTATAGAGAGCTTTACTTTTCTGAATACCATCTTTACTCATTAAATAGAAATTTATACCAATAACTTTCAGTCATTTTGATGTAATACTTTTCGTCCATATAACTTTTTTCGAATACCAGTACGGATTTTACGGACCACTCAATTCATAATTACTTCATGTACAGACTAAGTTTGGAGCTAAGTTTGTAAGAAATTCATGGTAAAATATTTTTGCCTCTCCCCTTGACTTGAAAAAGGTTCTGACTATGCGATAGTTGATCTGACGATGACATCCTTATTGTTTTTTGCAGAAGATGGTGGACTCAGCCGAGAACATTTGAAAGCTCTTGTGAAGAGTGTGGAAAGACAACAGTGAGAAAACAAAAGCTTTCTATTGGCTGTAGTGCAAACCTGGATGGTGTTTGAAAAAAAAAATCCTCTTTTGAGTTTTTAAGTTAGTAAAGCGTGATTGAGTAGTTTGTTACGTTTTATAGATCCTTTTTTGTCATAAATTTGTCTATAAAAAACCATGGTTTAAGATTATAACAATTAGAGTTTACGCATTTAATATATTTTTGTACTATCTCTTATAAAGACACCTTTTCTAGATTTGCAAAATTGCACATTTAAATTTTTTTGATATAACATTGCTGTGCTTTTAAATTTTACAAAGTTGGCCGATCTTAATGATCCCTAGCATGAAAATTAGACACAATAATAATGAGCATCGTGGTAATATGTTTTAATCATAATTTTGTGAAACGTGTGTTATTTTAAGAAAGATTTAGAAAAACTATTAAATTATTTAAATAATAATAGCAGTTAGCTTTGTTTGAAATCTTTTCTTAAAAGAAATAATAGAGTAAAATTAAATGACTTCTGTCAAGTAAAAAGGGAAAAGATAAAGAGGATAATTAAAAAGGAATTTTCTTTCATAAGGATAAAACAAACAAAAACTTGCATTGTTTTTCAGGTGAAATATACTTTCTTCGTAAAATACGAGCTTCTAAGAAGGTAATTTTGATTCAAAAAAGGAGCTTTCAAATCGAAATATATTTATTCTGAGAAGCTTTCTTGCAAGAAAAAAAAGGGGGAAAAGTTTTATTCCATCGCTATGTATAGGGAAATAAATAATAAGTAGTAGGGAAAAAGAGACACGCTACACCGCTTTTCCAATATCTCGTATATTTGTTCTCCGGCAAATGGTAGTTCACGGGGATAAAAAGAAGCGCACGATAAAAAACGATGTTTTCATATTCGTCGTGTGGCAGCGCTTCCCCTGAAGGGCGACATTTATCTAAGCGTTGATGCTGGGGAGAAAGTCTCTTCTCACTTGACCTCTTCCCCCCTTCCCCTTGAAGCGCGCTGTAGTAGCATACGGAGATGTGTTTATCGGCTTCACTGCACTGCATTAGGAAGACTGCGGCCCTCTCATTTGTTGAGCGGCCAACTATGAAATGATATCTGGCGAGTGGTATCCCTGGCTGCCTCTTATTGGCCCCACATTATGACACCTTAAGGGGTCCCCATCTACATCTATCATTCTCACCTTCAGACCCCTACGCGATTATCCGTTTTATCCTTAGACTGAGAAGGATGCTTTTAAACCCATTTCCTCACTATCATTTGCTTCAGAGAATCATTAAGTATACAAAATATTCGTAGCCTAAATAGATTGACGATGATAGTCTTGTTTCTATGCCTTGAAGATTTATAAAGTCTATGGTCAAAGCAATAGTCAAGTCATGAATAGATTCACAACTTCTTTTTGTCTAGATTAAAAGTCTATTCTCAAAGAGTAGTCTTGAATAACTTCACAACGATATTCTTGTTCTTATGTAGATTAAAAGTCTATGATCAAAGGAATAATCATGAATAACTTCACAACGATATTCTTGTTCCTAAGCATCGTAGATTGAATGCCTATGAGGAAAGGAATAGACATGAATAGATTTACAACGATATTTTTGTTCCTATGCGCAGTAGATTAAAAGTCTATGGTCAAAGGAATAATCATGAATAGATTTACAGCGATATTCTTGTTCCTATGCATCGTAGATTAAAAGTCTATGGTCAAAGGAAGAGTCATGAATAGATTTACAACGACATTCTTGTTTCCATGCGTAGTAGATTAAAAGTCTATGGTTAAAGGAACAGTCATGAATAAGTTTACAGCGATACTTGTGTTTCTATGCGTTGTGTAGATTAAAAGTCTTCGCTCAAAGAGTAATGAATAACTTTTCAACCATATTCTTGTTTCAATGCGTTGTAGATTAAAAGTCTATGGTCAAAAGAATAGTCACGAATAGATTTACAACGCTATTTTTGTTACTAAGTGTTCCAGGTTAAAAATCTTTGGTCAAAAGAATAATCATAAATAGATTAACAGCGATACTTTTGTTTCTGTGTGTTGTACATTAAAAATCTAAACTCTAGGAGTAGCCATGAATAGATTTACAATGATATTCTTTACCCTATGCGTTATACGAGTAGACTAAGAACCTATGATTAAAAATAGTTATGAATAAATTCACAATTTCTCTCAGTATTAGAAATCTATGGTCAAATAATGGTTATGAAGAGATTCATAACGATATTCTTGCTCCTAGCGTTGTAGATTAAAAGTTTAATGTCAAAGGAATATTCACGAATAGATTCACAACGATATTGTTATTCAAATAAGTAGCAGATTACGAACCTATAGTCACTAGTTAAAGCCAGAGTCTTCATATTATTATATTAAAAGAATTTTTTTAACAGGAGATTACTGAATTTATGATGCGAATCACAGCTAGAGCTCAGAGGTTATTATTATTCCTCGATTTATCCCTAAATGCGCTGGAACTTTCACTAGCTGAGAATGATGCTTTGAACCCTTATAATCATTATCCATTGCTTTAAAAAAATCATTTACGCAAATGAAACTGTCGTATTCAAAATAAACTTACAATTATATCTTTGCTCCTCTATGGTATTAAAAGCCTATAGTCACTTGGTAAAGTTATAGCCTTTACATTGTTAAACTAATAAATTTTATCAGCTGACTAACAGAATAATTGGCATAAATCGTAGGAAAAGTGAAAATATTATATTATTTATATAATATGTTATTTATATATTTGCATTGAGGGTGCAATGTAATAATAAATCTTACAAATGATTTTTTGGAATGCTATAGATGCTTTGCTAGGTACTTTGTACGAATATCTTGTTTCCCACATAATTTCCATCCTTTTCATCAACAACTCATATTCTATCAATTAAATTCTCGCATTCTTTTCTTAGTTTAGCCAAATTAAATTTTGAATTTCTTTATGATATACTTTTAAATAAGACATTAGGTTTTATACAATCTGCTGCTGTCGAAAAGATTGTCATTTGATTGGAAAGTTGGATCCTGGAGGTTTCAGAGTGAAACTTTAAAAGGTCCTGATTTAACCTCGGCTTCCAAATCACTGGTACAAGTTTCAAATGTCACATTATAAGTAAGAGTGCAGGAATAAATAAATAAACAAATAAATAAAATAAAATAAAAATTGAAACTACTATAAAGAATGAAAATGTCAAAATTTCTTTGTTTGTAAGAAAAGGAAATATAATATAGGCTAAAAAACGTAATCTCTGAAACATTACATGTATATAGAATTAATTAAAATTTGGCGAGATTGTAAAAAGTAACAGTGTTCAATAACATGAAATTTACAAAATAAAAGACTTTTAATAACCACAGTTTTCAATTTTCAAGTGAACTAAAAATGAGAAAATGAATTTTAATTTTCGTAATATCTATTAATAAAAACGTGCAATGCACCACCTAAATCACATGGGGACATTTTAAGCGGGGATAGAAGTTCATTACAAAAGAGATACATTGCTTTGGGCGAAAAAATTATTAAAAGTAAAAAAGTTGGGTGTACAAAATTATTAATTTGGGCATAAAAAAGTTACATTTACTTGTCATTTTTAGTTTACTTGAAAAAACTTGGACTTAAAACTTCTTTTGATTTTTTTATTTACTTTTTTTTTACTTTTTATTTTGTGATTTTATTTATTTATCTTTTTTTTGTGTCAAGAAATGAATAAAATTTTGATTGTTGATAAATTCTTCTTCCAGCAATTTTTAACAGAGTACTAATTAAAGCTTGAGTATTCTATCTGGTCGAAAAGTAATTAAAAATTTGTTTGGAGATAAATTCTATTATTTTTATTTTTTATTTGGTACCATACTCCAGTTGATATTGAAGCGTTCTAGCCAGTCAAAAAGTCATCCGAACTTCAATTAGCTATACAGAGCTGTGGTGGCGCAAGGAAAAGAGCGTTAGCCTTCCAATGAGTTAGACCAGGTTCAAATCCCATCGATGGTTGGTCGATGCGAATTCCGCACCCGACTCACACCGACGACAGTGCTGATGTAAAATATCCTCAGTGGCAGACGGATCATGGATTAGAGTCCCCTTGCTGTCAGGCTATCCGTGGGAGGTTTTCGTGGTATTCCTCTCGGTGAAACGCAAATAGGGGTTAGTTCCATCAAAAAGTCTCCCACGAAGGCAAATTTCTCCCAATATTTGGTCCAGTTTTTCCCTTGTCTTCTGGATTGGTTTCAAAGTTACAAGGCTACAGAGTTGAATAATAGTAGTCGTAAACACAAACATGGGTCGGCTGCTCAACGACGATTATAAAATAAAATAAAATTAGCTATACAGGGTCGTTCAGTTCTCCAGTTACAAATTTGGAAAGAAGGATTGAGAATCACACAGTCCATAAATGTCATTGTACGGGACACTTTTCTAGTAAGAGCTGGATGCTCGCGCGAGGTAGAACTGACAATGTTATTTATATAAATCAACTTAATTTTATGTTTTCTAACAATTGATACAAAAAATTTCCCAGATTTAGCTGTTTATTGACTTGGCAACTAACATACGATGCTCGATAAATTTAAATTTCCAAATCAGTAAATTTCGATATAACTGTTTTTTCTGGGTTTTTTTTAACGATATATTTCGATAATAGCATAAAATTAATATAAAATTAAGATAATTTAGGTAAACAAAAGTCCGAGTTCAAATGTGCTAGAGCTGCTTATTCATAATAGTAAAGCTCCCCTATCGGCGTAAGATGACTTGTCCGCTCATAGGTTGCTATTGAATTCTCAATTTTCATGATATGCTCCACATTCCCTCAAACTTTTTAAACACTGTATTGAATCATGTTATATATTTGGTTTGGTGAAGAGGTGGCGATAAGTTTTTCTCGTAACCGTCAGAAATTGATGGCAACTTGTGTTGTCATACGGAACAAAGTACCTGCCTCAATTTGAGCACTCAAGCTAATCAAAAAATTCTCTAAGTTTTTTTTTCTCCAATATTTCCAGCTATATTAGCAGACTGAAAGACGAGTTAAACAAAACGTAGTAAGAAAAAGAAAGATTGGTAAATTTTAAGTTATCCTTACTGAAAACGAACAAACGAAGTAACCATTAAATAATCGAAAGTTGTGAGGCATATTAATGGAAGATAGGTCACAAATTTTAGACGATGCATTTGAAAGTAAGTTCAAATTATTTGAATATTTATCTTTTATTATGCGTGAAGAATTATAGAAAAAGCGCATTTATTTGCTTGGTCACTATTTCGCATTTGAAATTCTTAAGAATCTTTCAATCTAATTAACAACTAATAAAAAATAAATAAATAAAAGCACTTAAGCAAAACTATTAAGAAACGAAATAAAAATGAAATAAACAAAAAAAGTTAATAATAGAATAATCATCAGATAGTTCAGTTAGCTGAATTAAAATAAATTAATTTAATGATTTTAGTTGATTTCAGATTTGCTACTTTTTATCAGTAAATTAATCTTTGATATTTTTAGACACAATTACTGTAATTTATGTATTACTTTGTTTTAGCATTTCAATTGGCATATAATTGTTATTGCAAAGATTTTTACGACACATATAATTCACGTTCGCCGAGCATCCCGTATAGTTGATCAAACCACCCACAAGTAGGAAAGTTTAACCTTATTTGTAAACTTCAAAACTCCAAAGCATTACAATTTATCTAGTTTTATTTATATATATATTTTTTTAAAAAAATTAGGTACAATCCTTTAAAATAATTTGTATTTCATCAATGCAATAGAATATATAAAAAAAACATCAATGGGAACATTTTGTTACATAACTTATTAGTATAGTACATTGTTTATGCGTTCTGACATTAAATTTAACAACTTCGCATAGATTACGGGTGAAATCTGTTTTTACCCTCTCAAAACTTATGCATTTATTTAAAATTACTGAATTACTTTAAGCTTTATTAAATCCAAAATTTAAATGCAAATAATTTATGAGAGATATTTTTCAACAGTACTTCTTGTGAAAAAAATTGACGTCATAATAATGTTGTTTTATTTTTTAAATAATACTAAATCGACAATTTTGTATCTATAGATTTATTCGAGAACAATATTTCTTTTTTACTTTTTCTAATTTTATCTCCTAAATCAAGCTGCCAATCCATATCGGATTTGACACTATATGAAAGTTCAACTCCACTACGATGTAATTTTGGATACAACCGAGAGGGCAATGGAACTCCTGGTTCAAACATTAGGACAAACTCGTCTTCGTATTAGACTTATTGATTGAAATCCACCTAGTTTGATAAATGAAAATGTCCAAAACCTCCCATGATTAGCCCAAGTGCAAGAACCATCTACCTTTTGTGATAGTTTTCGACAGCACCGTGACCTGTTTGAGCCAGAATCAGTATACCAATTGATCATAGCCATGGCTAAGATTTGAACCATTGGGAAGTGAGTGCTAAAGACCTTGAGCCATCCCGGTCCTTAGTAACCATAGTTTACCAAACATTTATGTAATTGGTTTAAAAAAAACACCAGCTATAAAATCTAAGTACTTTACGATATTTTATAATATTTATTTCAAAATGTTAATATTTTATAAATTTAAAATTGGTCGTTCTTGCATTGATTGATATAATACCTGAATAGTGTAAAATGAACATATAAAAAAAACTTAACCTTAACATAGAAAGAACAGCCTATTTTCTATACCTAAAAGTCACTTAAAAAAAGCTATAGATTAGAGAAAGAACATTTCGTGAGAAACTTTTAGTTGATTACAAAAGCGCCGCTTTAAAGGGAATTTTTTTCTTAAACCTCAGGTAATTCAGAATCTATAAATAAAAGATTTCAACCACGTGATAAAAATAAGAAAATAAACAAATAAACAGGACTTCTATCAATTGAAGAGGAAGTTTTCATTTTGGAAGTTCTTTGAAAAGTTCGATAACTCAATATTTATAACTTTTATCTTTAGATACCTAACAAACATATAAATTATTAGCAGACAGGTGACTGATATAAGGTAGCTAAAAAGACTGGATTCATGCTGGTATCTACACTTGATATCATTTCTAGTAGGAAAGAAGAAAAAAAATATTCTCCCCTCGTTTGACTACTGAGACGTTAGAAGATGTGTGAGAGAAAACAAACATCCCTTCGTGGTTGCAGTTACCCGACATTAACCGAAACTGTTTCATTCAGAACACATAGTAAATAGATTGAGTAATCGATAATGCTGAATAAATATTCGAAAAATATATATCAGGGGTGTATGGAGAATACATTCATAGGAGCGGGCATTTCTCATACCGTATTATTCTTATATATCACCACTAAAAATGTAGATATAAGTTATTGATGTTTTTATAACATGACTTAAAAATTCCATTTAACAAATACCACCTGAATCTTAATAAGATTATGAGATCAATTATTAGAATGAATTACATTTTGTTACATAAATTTTTATTTGGAACAGAGTTAGCAAGTTACTTTAACAGTGGAAAAAACCGGAATAAAAAAAGAAAACCCTCTCTGGAAAATATAAGAAATCTTCTTTAATTCTTCCAATGTAAGTAGAAGAAATGGAAGAAACTCTTTTCAAAAAGAAACTCTATCAAATACTAAACTTTTTTTTTAAGCACTTTAAAAATGCAATGTGGTTTAAATAATAGTATTAATTTCAAGATATTTAAAGCATCGTTTTATATAAGCAAAAACAAAAAAGCAACAATTGGAAAATAAATAAACTTAAAGAATTTCTCAAGAAGTTAAAATAACTGAAGTTTTTTTATATTTTACGTTATAATATATAGTAAATTTTAATTTTATAATTATATAAAGAACTATTAAACTGAAATAAATTTTTAAGAAAAATAATGTTTTTGAGCAACCTACTCCAAAAAATGTAGTAATTACCACATTTACTACTTAATTACGTAGTAACTTGTAACAATTATATTGGTTATTATATGCAATAAAATATTACATTACATAAAATTATTACATTACATATTATATTACATAAAATTTCGTCAATTGGATTAAATATTTATGTAGATATGGATGTTTTTATAAAAAAAAAATTTGTCTTAAGTTTTTTTTTTTGCTATAATTTTAAAAATATTTCAAAAAATTAAGCAATATTTTTGGAGCAGTTTAAAATTAATTACAAATTATTGCTTTAAAATTAGAATTTTGCAGATTATTTTAGATTATAAGATTACTTTACATTATAAGATTATTTTGCATTATAAGGGAGAATTTAATAACAAATGTTTATACTTTACAATAAACGTTTATACGCCAAAATGTAATTGTATGGGAAAATAAAATATGCGAAGGAAAAGATACTTTTATGGGGAAGATTCCCTACAATGTCGGTGTCATTTTTAATAAATTTTGTTGAATAGTACATAATGAAATCTGTCGAAAACCCCTTATCATTTTATGTTTTCTTTTAGAAAGTACAGAAACTACTTCGAAAATTGCTTGAAAATTTAGCATTATCAGATATTCAAAATGGACTTTTTTATTAGGTGCTTAATACGATTCACTACAAAATTAAGAAAAAAAGCTTACATTTTTCGCGCATGCGCGGCATAAAAGAACTACTTTAATTACGAATAACTTGCGCAGTTGCAAGCAAATATTTCTCAAATTTTGCAGCAATTATGTTGTAATTAATTTTAAATTGATCAAAAAATTTTGTTTAATTTATTGAATTTTTTTAAAGTTGTAACAAAAAAATATAAGAGAAAAAAATTTGTTTTTATAAAAAAGTTCATATTTCCATAAATATTTAAGCTAGATTTACAAAATTTTGTGTAATCATTGCATATAATAATCAAAATAATAGTTACAAGTTACAAATTCATTTCTAGATTTTGGCATAGAGTGTTGAAAAATAATATTTTCCGTTTGCAATTTATTGTCGGTCACTCAAACCTCTAAAAGCTTTCATACTACTTCACTAATACTACTCACTTTCATAATACTTTTCACTTTCATAATACTTTTCACTTTCATAATACTTTTCTTAAATACTTCATTGATGTGTATAAGAAATTGCATAACCTAAACACTTCTAAATTTATTAAATGATTCTTTTAGTATTTTTGGAGAAAGATCGAAAAATGTGCTTGTATGGAAGTGTTTCCATTATTTTGTTCACCCCCCCCCCCTAAACAATCAACTCAATCTAGGTAATAAATCTTATTTCGGACCTTTATTCTAGACTGTTGTTTCATTACCACATTTTTTTTGGCATATGCTCACAAAATCTGATTCCAAATCTCCTTACCGATGAAGATGAGAAGCATTTAGAGGACACTATATATACTACGGGAGAAACTTTTCTTCCCGAATTCTCTTTCACATCCATAACTAATTTAAAATTTAAAGTACAGAAAAAGAGGAAAACATAAAGAAACCTACGAAGTTTCAGCTGTTGAAAAGTAATTTTAAAATATCAAAATGCAGACAAATCATTTGAAGAATACTTCTCCACTGCGTAAACCTCTCATAATATGTTTTCATTTTTGAAATTTCTTTTCAGTATTTGAAACTTCATCGCTTACTCTAGGTTTATTATTATTTTTTTTTAATATAACTGTCATTAAACTGCCGACCCAATTTTGGGTTTACGACTACCAATGTTCAACGCCGTAAGCTTGTATTTAAAAACCTAATCCAGAAGATTAGGGAATTTCAGGATAAAGTGGAGGAAATTTTCGCCTTCATGGTGGACTTTTTGATGACACTAACACGCATTTGCGTTAAATGGAGGGAAAAAAAAACCCAGGGAAACCTCCCGTGATTATTTTGACGGCAAGGGGACTCTATGCAATGATCCGTCTACTACTAAGGATATTTTAAGTCAGTACTGAGGTCGGTGCGAGTCGGGTGCGGAATTCGTATTGACCAGCCATCTCTGGGCCTTGAACCCGTTCATCTCGTTGGGGGGGGGGCGAATACTCTATCCCCTGAGCCACCACCGTATCTTACTCTAGGCTGGTCTTAACTAATTTTTTGTTTACTTTAAATTACTTATAAAAGTGAAAGAAAATTGGAGATGAAAAGTTTCTGATGTGGTATAACGCCCTATTCAGAATTCTTAAAAGTACAAAAATATTTTTAAAAAAAGCATCCGTAGACAGCTTTTTTTTTTTCAATGCCCACCTGGATAATGACCTAGATCATACAGGCATCTGAAGGGCAGATTTGTTGACCACACTTTCAGGGGCACCATATTAAGTTAGCCAACGTTGCTCCCACAGTAAGGACAGATAGTACAGAGAAGGCAAGAACGTCCGTGCCTTGCCCGGGATTCGAACCTAGAACCCTTCTGATGCAAGAGCAGTTCCCTAACCCCTACACAGGCCGGTCGGCTTCTATAAACAGCTCAAAACATTTATTTATTATTATTATTTTGCTGACCAAGGCTTTACGATCAAAAGTAAACAGCTAAACTTCAGTTGCTAAACTTCCACATTTCGATGTTTTACAAAGCATTAAATATAATCTCTCAGCACTCCGAAAACAAAAATTCTACATTTGGTTTCGAAATCTAAATAGTCGGTCTCTAATTTTTTTCTCGAAAGAGACTTGTTTTTAAAAAACTTCCTATTTTTTGTAAAATGATCTCTTATAACAACACAGTTTTTAAGTTCACCAAATTGTTCGAAATCATCTTTTAATGTCATTTTCATGACATCTTAGTTTAAACTTAATTAATTAATAGAGATTTTTTTCAAAATATCCAGTTTTATATTTCTGATCTTTCGTTATATTTATTTAATCATGACTCTGAATTGACACTCTCTGACTTAAAATTCTTAGAAACTTGAGTTAAATTACCGATGCAATGAACTTCAACTATTTAATTTTCTCTTTTTGCTGAAGCAGATATAAAGAATAACCTTTGACCTTACAAATCATCACCGAAAAATAATAAACATTATTTTTAACCTCTTCATTTAATCTTTATATTTTTAATTCGTCTCAACGTAATGAGAATATTAAATGTTTTAATATGTTCACGTCAATAATTGATTCATTTGTTAGATCTGGTAAAAAGTGAATATTAGTTGAAGCAGAAAAATTATAAATTAAAAATTTATATTACAGTTAAAATAACCAATTGGGGTAATACCCTCGTCATTTAAACCTGTTAAGTTAAAAATATCGTTATAATTTCTTGTATCGGTAAAAGAACACTGGCTAAAAAAAATAGCAGGAAAACGGTGACCTTTTAAACAGGGTTTGAATTGTATCCCCTAAAAATATGCTCAAGCCATCTAATACTATAAGATAGGATGAATCTGGCAACACTAAGTTGCTTTATAGACCACATGATCAAACTAAATTCTCCGCCTGTCATTTTCTCTTATTGGGCCAAATATTTTTCGAAGATTAAAAGTCGACCGTCATCTATTTTTGTTAGCATTCACTGCCATACATCATGTTAAGCCCGGGATAGCCTGGTCGGTAGGGCCCATGTCCAAGAGGTCGTGGGTTCGATCCTCGCCGGCCGAAAACTCCCCGTGTAGTAAGTGGTGACTGATGCACGTCAAATCTGTCGAGTCTCAAAGTCCTCCATGGTCCCATAACAAATCAATACCTCTGGGGGTACTGATCCAGGAGTTTCCTTGTCTTCTGGATTGGTTCAAAATTACAAGGCTACGGAGTTGAACATTAGTAGTCGTAAACCCATGAAATTGGGTCCGCTGCTCAACGACGGTTATAAAATAAAATAAAATACATCAGGTTGTGTCTAATAAGAGTTGTATGAACCGTTGCGCTCAAGAGATAGAGAGTTCGCCTCCTAATGAGGTGCCCGGGATCGAATCTCAGTGATGGCTGGTCGATACGAATTCCGCACCCGGCTCGTACCGACCGCAGTACCAACGTGAAATATGAAATATCCTCAGTGGTGGATAGACCATGGGTTAGAGTCCCTTTGCTGTCAGGTTAGCCGTGGGAGGTTTTATATGTGGTCAATATATGAGTCAAAATTGAGAAACAATGCTCTAAAATATCAAGAAACATTATTTAATTATTTTTTAAAATAAATTACTTTCATATAGTTTGTGAAATAGTTTCTTTAAATTCTTTGTTATAAGGTTCTTTCCAAGCGGAGTAGAAGTTACTATGATCAATTTTGGTCGTTTTTTATGTCAGTGAACTAACAGAAATGAAAAAACTTATTTGTCCGAAAAAATTAAAGAAGCGATAGCAAAAAATAATTACACGTTTTACTTTACTCATTACCCATAAAAAGTATATTCCCATACGCATAAGAATAGATGAGTTCTAAAAAGTGAAAATGCAAGTTCTGTTGTTAATTAAGAAAGAAAGAAAAATAAAGAAATAAGTTTTCATATTACTGAAGCATGAAACATTATATTGTAACATGTCAAATACAACAATGCTATTAGAAACTTGCTACATTCTAATTTCTCTTTCAAAAAGAAATGTTTTTATGTTACTGTGTTTTTTATTTTATTTTTACGCGGAAAGGATTCATTCACTTTTTTAATCATTCTATTACAGTGTATCTTCGAAAAGGAAGTTGTCATGTGTGTGCTACATTTTGTTTTCATTCATTGCAGAAAAACGATGTGTTAACAAACCATTCTAAAAAATAGGGTATAAAAACCTTATTGAAAGTAATAAAAATATATTAATGAATTTTTTTTTTAAATATCAAGTTTGAAAGAAAATATTATTTAAAATAAGTTATGAGTTATGAACAGTGCACAAAAAAGCAAAAATTTTGAATATCTTATGACCTTATGTTTAGATTTTCACATACTGGAACTCTATATTAAAGATTCGTGGGTTTCCTCTAATGGGGCAATGGGGATTAGTAACGCAAATGGGGATTAGTTCCATCGAAAAGTCCTCCACGAAGGCAAATTTCCCCCCAGACTTGATCCAAGAGTTCCATTGTCTTCTGGATTGAGTTCAAAATTTTAAAGCTAAATTTCAAAATTTCAAAGCGCAGTTAAACATCAGCAGTCAGAAAACCACAGGAACAGTCGGCTTGTTCAACAATAGTTATAAAATATGAAATAAAATACATTTTTTCTCAGGGTGCCTAAATGAATCCGATTGTATAAGTATACTCATAATTGTTGTGAAATGTCGAGAAAATACTATCTCATCTGTAATATGAAGTTTATATTAGATTAGTAGAATCAACCTTTAAATTTAGTAGCTTAGATTTTAAATATTTTTTATGCAACGGTCGTATCGATTAGTCCTGAATTTCAATTTCACGTTTATAGTTAATATACTTAAAAATGATAGTACCGCGGTACATGATCCCCTCGATCCCTCTTTTACTGGGGACGTTAGCGCTGTTTTACGTTAGATACAAAAACACCAAATATCGATGGGATATAAATCTCAGTATTATCTTTAAGAGGTAAGTACTCTAACGCAATGTCTCAATATTTTTCTCCCCCCCCCCCCCAACCATTGTGTAAAAAAAATCACGATTATTTATGAACTATTCAGTTTTATTGAATATTTTGATATAATAAAACAATGTTTTATACATGGTTATTTTTATTTTAGGCACTCCATTTACTTGTCTTCCCCGATCTTTCCTGAAAGGGTGCGTAAACCTGGTTTACGCTTTTAACCAATTTCTCGTCAGATTGTTGTGTATGCCTATAATGTGAATAACGCTGTTCCATTTACTAATGCACAGGAACTCATAATCTGCAACTACTAACATTTTTGAAGTCGGCAAGCAAGTATTCCCATAACAGCCCACTGTGGGTCAGGGGCTCATGGAGGTTAAGGCTCCACAATTTTATGACCAATGACGTAATTGTGGCAATGTGGTGAGCATTGCGTTTTTGCCTTCTTCATTTCTCAGACAAGTATGTACTCATCTATTTTAAACTGGTTGGGATTTAAGCCACCCCTGAAGATGAAAGTTAGATGGATTTAGAGTAAGAGATTTGTGGTGGTCGGAAACGAATATTTCGAAACAGCGCTTTTATTATTTCAAGGGAAGAAGAAAAAAACAATTATTTTTCTCTGTATGATAGGTAAAAAATGAATAAAAACGGCGGAAAAATAATAATTGAGTTTTGACAGAATAAATTTTTTTTTTGTTAACTATTTAATCTCGAAGAAAATTTTTTTTACGTACGAGTATATTTTTAATATTTTTTCGCTAAAAAAAAAAAAAAAAAAAAAAAAAAACAATTTAAAAACTACTGGAACAATTACGCGATGGTACACGAAAATAAAGTGAATCAATACAATCAGACATTGCAGAATCATTCTACGATATCTAATTATCTTGAAGTAAAAAAAAATCACTAAAGAATATCCACAAATTAAGAAACGTTGAGGAAACGTAGTAGTGAAAGAAACGAAGTATATTAAAATTTAATTTGAGCCGCATTTTTAATAATGATGTAATTTAACCTCCGCTACAATTTCAATTCTTTTTATTCTCTCCTCATCCCTTCCTTTTAAAGATGCCATTATTCATCTGCCCCCCCCCCCCTTATAATGAGAGAGAATAGAAAACACCCCTTTTTTAATCCCCCTCACCCCAAAGCCGGAGCGCTACAGTAACAATGGCTAGCGCAAACACCCGTTCCGGTTCGGTGCCTATGAAATGAACAAAAATATGCAAATATCAACGATCTGTTGACCCGTCGTAGCCTCACTCGACATGATTTGAAAGCAATTGGGGGTGGCGGGGGAGGATATGGATATTAAAAGCGCCACCAGTGCTTTTCCGCAGTACACAAAACAGGGGCTGAACCCCTGCGGCCCGATTCATTTCTCCTTTAATATCAGCTTTTCCTGGTAACCGTTTGGCTGTCCGCGCCCCCGCTAGCAGCCAGCGACAATCGTTTCTTTGCCACATATATTGAAAACAGCATGAAATATACATGCCCTCAAGATATTCCGTTTTGCTCCGTTCTATTGTTGACACTTGGTTCGGCAATCATATGCAAGAGGGATATTGAAAAAGTAGCACTGAATATATATATGCGGCGTTACCTTGGAAAACTCCTTTTTCTCGTTTCTTAACCGGAGAAATACACATTTCAGGAATCATTTGCGATATTCCACTCCGCTAAAATTTTGCATTGCTCCCCCAGCACGAACCCCCCTAGAGTAGGGCCAATAAAAAACAAATTAAAAAAGATGTGCGTTGAAAATTTTACCTGGGAAAAGAGTTTCTCCCTTTTCGCTCTGAATTTATATATATATATTTTTTATAACTCTTTTAAAATAGAACGAAGGAAGGAAAAGGTTATTTGGAATTCTGCTACTTTTAGAGGACAACTGTATCTATGACTGTTTGCCCTAGAGCTAACCAAAGTTGGATGAAAATAAAAAGCAATCAGAAGATTTCCTTTCGTCGAGGCTATGTAAATTAAAAGGGATATGCGAAACATAGCTAACAAATTACTTAACATTTTACGAGTTTTTGACGTTGTACCTTACTTTTCTGTTTTCTAGTCAGAACGATGACTTTTGTTTTGACAGCAACACTTCGACTGAGCAATTAAAGAACATGAAGTTTCACTCCAATTAGACTGACTTACAAACTTAGACATGACATATCTAATCCTCTGATTTTTTTTATTTCTTCCTTCTAAAAGGCCCCCTTCTCCATTTATTGTTTCGAAGCCTTTAAAATAAATACTTTATAACAGTTTCCTTCTTTGAATAAAATACTCGTTTTCTAATAAATAGCCTTTCATCTATTGAAAATAAGAATTAAAATGTAATCTTTTGCTTGAATAATTACAAAATATTTATGTTTCAAGTAATTTTGATACTTATTAAAAGTTTGCTTATGCTGAAACATGCTTTATTTATATGATGTATAATAGAAGCGAAGATCTTATGTTTATTGATTCCAAATATGTTCTCGATGTAGATTTTTGATATTGATATTCCTATTTTAAAACACTGATAGAAAAATATCGGTTCAAGTTTGTAACTGGTTAACTAAAATGTAAGTCAAGATTTGATTCAACGCTTACCTTAAATCACAATGTAGTTCAAACTTGTTGTGTCTTTGAACGAAGGACAAATTTAAACTTATTTCGTTTAAGTTGAGGCATAATTAGAGAACAGAGGTGATTTTTAGTTAAAATAATAAAAATGCACTAGTTAAACGCTTCAACCTTTTTCAGTATTGAAATTTTAATCTACAAAAATCATACTAAAATATTCGAAACTTTAGAACGGGATGAACCATAATATTGTACAAGTTCGGTGCAATCATAAAGAGTTCCTAAGTTGAATCTTAGTATGGTTCGAGAAAAAAATCCTCATTTTAACTGATTACACGATACTATCGTTCAGTTTGAATGAAATCACAAGTAAGAAAACAGAATGTAAAGCACCAAAACCAGTTTAATTGCATTGTGAAGCTTGGAGGTGTTTCAACTACTGCACTTTTTTTTCTCCGGTACCCCGGTTTTGATAGTTTGTATTTTGTTTTCTCCTCGCTTAACTTTTAATTTGTGACTCCTAATGCTCATACTTTTTTGAAAAAAATTAAAAGATATATTGTGAGTGGTCATTACAAAACACCTCGTATAGAACTAAAACTTTAAATATGTACTCGATTTTATTTTCGAATATTTTGATTCCATTTAGAATTGCTTTATTCCTTTGTTTGCTTTTATTTAAAATACTTATGGTTTGGAAAAAAATAACAATGCTAGGAAAATAAGAACATTCTTTTTTTACAATACTTTGTAATATAATAAATCATAATAAAAAATAATTATGTACTTTTAATTTATTAAATTGAATAATTTAGAATAATTTTTAAACAAATAAACACCATACTTTTCTAGTCTATTTTATTCCTTTGTTAGGATATTTATTTTATCCAAAATAATAAATTGTTCCGTTTCTCTCTTCGTTTAGTGTACACCAAATAAGAAAAAAAAAAGTGACAGTTAACCTAATATTTCAGTTCAATTTTGTATTAAATTGAAAGCAAAATCCTTATGGCTTATTGAATACTATAATTTTTTTTATTAGGCTTATTGTCTTATACTAATTATATACTTAATTAGAAGCTTTTTTTCCAACTAACTCTAAACAATGCTTCTCCACCCGTTTTATTCAGGGAACCGGTAAAATATTTGTGTTTTAATCAGTGTTGTCACCGGTAAAATAAGTTAGTAATTTAGATTATTGGCACTTAAATAATTTCCTATCCTGTTTTTTTCTGATCATTCACATACACTTAGGAAATGAAAAATATTTTGAGTCTAAACCTATTTGAATACAAATATGAGTCAAAATTGAGAAACAATGCTCTAAAATATCAAGAAACATTATTTAATTATTTTTTAAAATAAATTACTTTCATATAGTTTGTGAAATAATTTCTTTAAATTCTTTGTTATTAGGTTCTTTCCAAGCGGAGTAGAAGTTACTATGATCAATTTTGGTCGTTTTTTATGTCAGTGAACTAACAGAAAAGAAAAAACTTATTTGTCCGAAAAAATTAAAGAAGCGATAGCAAAAAATAATTACACGTTTTACTTTACTCATTACCCATAAAAAGTATATTCCCATACGCATAAGAATAGATGAGTTCTAAAAAGTGAAAATGCAAGTTCTGTTGTTAATTAAGAAAGAAAGAAAAATAAAAAAATAAGTTTTCATATTACTGAAGCATGAAACATTATATTGTAACATGTCAAATACAACAATGCTATTAGAAACTTGCTACATTCTAATTTCTCTTTCAAAAAGAAATGTTTTTATGTTACTGTGTTTTTTATTTTATTTTTACGCGGAAAGGATTCATTCACTTTTTTAATCATTCTATTACAGTGTATCTTCGAAAAGGAAGTTGTCATGTGTGTGTTACATTTTGTTTTCATTCATTGCAGAAAAACGATGTGTTAACAAACCATTCTAAAAAATAGGGTATAAAAACCTTATTGAAAGTAATAAAAATATATTAATGAATTTTTTTTTTAAATATCAAGTTTGAAAGAAAATATTATTTAAAATAAGTTATGAGTTATGAACAGTGCACAAAAAAGCAAAAATTTTGAATATCTTATGACCTTATGTTTAGATTTTCACATACTGGAACTCTATATTAAAGATTCGAGGGTTTAACATTAAATATGCTATTTAATTTGTTCAGACTATATTTAAATTAACGAATCCAGACAAATCTACTATCAGACTATATTTAAATTTATGAATCCAGACAAATCTACTGTCAGACTATATTTAAATTTACGAATTCAAACAAATCTATTATCAGACTATATTTAAATTTACGAATCGAGACAAATCTATTATCAGATTACATTTAAATTTACGAATCCAGACAAATCTACTATCTTTGAAAATACATAACTTCTTTTCGACGGTTTCCGATTTTAGAACCCTCAAAATAAGGAGGTTTGGAAAATATGGTCTCGATAATTTAATCAAGAGAGCGATGGCTTGGCCCTTTTATGCTAATTTCACTTAAATCACTTTTCACTAATATTAAAAAGTCGCGTTTTTTAAATTTTAATTTCTCAAGAGCTATTTGAGTAATTTATTTCAAATTTAGGATTTTGTCATTTAAAATTGCATAGCTTAAAATGATTTAAAAGTTTGCATACCTTATGATTCAAAGAATTTTTGATTTTATATTAAAAAAAATACTATTAACCATTTTTTTCAGATTGTGGCTAACTTCCATATTTTGAGAGTTAAGAACCGTAATCTGTTTAAAAAGAACTATGATTATTCAGTTAAAGTAGGCGTGAGGAATTTAATCATTATTATTAAATTTGTTTTTAATGATTGTATATTACTTTTTGAATCTAGCTTAATAATAAGCTTTTGTGTCTAATATAATATCAATTTTCATGTCTGATTAAATTTAAAGCGCCCAATTATGTAAATATATTTAAGGTTAGTTCCTGGAATCGGGAAGCTTGAGAGCCATACCAAGATTGTTTTCACAGACGGGAGTCGAACTCCCTGGCAACCAATCCATTCCGGCCAATTTAGTTAGTGAATATATATTATTCTTAAACAAGTTTAAATACACATTACTAATACACATTACAAATTTTTAGTACACATTTTTGTGTAATAAAAATTATGGCAATATGTACTAAAACTTACGTGAGGAATTATTAATATTTCTTCAATGATCATTCATTATGTAATCTTTGTAATAACGAATTATTTTACACTACGACCCATGAATAAACTATTTCTGTTTATAATAATGAACCATGAATGACAGTACATTTGTTCCCTGGTGTAGTCAAAGCAAGTCAGTGCAAGGAACAAACTCTAAATTAAGTATTCGAGAAATAAACCTATGTCGTAGGGAGAATTAGAAAAGTGTTTCTGTTGTTGTTTCTAATGCCACTTGCCGATACCAGCAAGCCTGCTTGGTAAAACCAAGTGAATTTAAGGCAGATGGTGTGTTTCTTTTTTTTCAATGGCCCCATCTACGGACTAGAATACGACTGCAGCCACACACACATCACAGCCTGTTTTATTGGGTGAACCCATTCATGCATCCATTCATTTATCCACACATAGTTATTTTGACCTGAACTAAAGAGTGACCAATCTCCAATTCAGTACCACCAGAGGTATGATTTGTCATGGGAACTCTGTGACTCGACTGATTTAACGTGCGCCAGTCACCATATACTACATAGGGAGCCTTCGGCCGGTGGAGATCGAATTTGCGACCTCTTGGTCATGAATCCAACGCCCTACCAACCAACCAGAATATCCCGACCCATGACAAAACGTGATCGTCTAACGGGTTAAAGAGGGCTTAAGATACTGACGAGGTGGAAAGAAGTTTAAAATTGCCAAAAACATGCTTACACAATATTTGAACTGCCCATAAACCCTGATTCTTCGAGTTAAAATAATGTGTTCTAAACACATTTTGCATGTTTTAATAAATAAATTTTAATGCACTTTTGCAATAAGTAATGCAAATTACAAATTCTAGTTACAATTTAATGAATTTAAATATTTAAATTATAGATAAAACATATAATTCACAGAATAAAAGAAGGAATCATCTGTTCCAATTTAAAGAAACCACTTTCAAATATTCTAAAGAAGCATTAAAATTCTAGGAACATTCGCTCTCTAACGAAGTATTTCACAACCCTTTCTCATTCGTTTGAACCAATATGCATTCATTTATTGGGGGAGAGAGATCATTTTTAAAGTATATATTTCATTCTCCTCTCTTTACTCATTGTCTATATATAACTTCCTAATAAATGACTTCTCTAAGAAGAGAGTTATTCCTAAATTAGAATAGAGAGCATCACCCAGCGATAGACAGAAAGAGGGAGGGGGGGTACTGATTGAGTAGAATTTTCGCTTGCTCTCTCTGGAGTAAAGGCCGCCGATTAATTTATCTTCAGTCTCCGTGTCAGCAAAAGGCGGGGAAATGTAACAATAATTTGATTGACACTCTTTTCTCCCTGTGCTTTGCTAATAACTGTAAAGCGGTCGGCCCAGCAGGAGAACAGGAAAGAAAAGATTCCGGGGGAGGATTCCCGACGCGAAAACGGAAGAGTATGACGAGATTAGGGGGTTGGGGAGGTACATAGAGTACTTCCGAGATTTTTCCATAATCCCCGCCTCTGTCAACTTTGAATCTATTCATCAATATATTTGTATCATATCTTGAGCCTGACATTGGAAAAAGGAAAAATGGAATTCTGGTTAAAACAATCGCTTGAGCTACGTTTTGCACTCTATTTGAAAAGTATTGTCGTTTTCCCCCGACGGTTTGAAATGGAGTCTTGTTATTGCCTCAAACTAGTGGCTTAACGGTTTATTTCAACGTTTAAAGTATTTCAGTTACTTAGTACATTTTGATTTAAATACTCGTTCAGTTTAACTAAAATAATTGCAGTCCTTTAAATATTGATTATGTGGAGCTTTAGCGTATATTAGTTTAATTATTTGAAAAAGTTATGGTTGTGGCAAGCAAACATGGAAAATTAATATTGCGAATATTTTGAGGACATTTAATCATTTTTGTGTTACTTTTTTTTATGTATCTTTCCGACCTCTTCCATCTTTTATGTCGGATTTATATAGTTTTTAGCGCGTAATTGGAGCTTAAAAAAATGCAACCAAAAATTAGGATTACTGACTATAGAAAATGGAAACTGGTTTGAAATGGAAGGAAATTGTTTTATTATTGCTTACAAATTGGTGGCTTAACGATTTACACCAGCGTTAGTCGAAATGAAATATTTTAGTTACTTAGTAGTTTTTAATTTGAATATTTAGAGAAAGCCACTAGATTTGATTTAAATTCATTAAATAACTTGGAAGTTTATAATAATAACTTATTTATAAAAGTTATTATTTATAAATAAATCACGAATATTTTTTTTCAAATCATTAAGAATCTTTCTCATCTCCATAATTCTTTCCGTCATTTCTTATATTTTTGTCCCTTTGATAATATCAAGGTTTTTAGCAAGTAAATGAAAACTGAAAATCTGGAGCAAAGTAGCCATTGAATTGCGTCAAATAAATGATGGCTTTGACATTAAGAAGCGTTGTGACAGAGATATAGGGTGAAGTATGCTTTACATAGTGAGTTGGTATATATATATATATATATATCACGAAATCACGTGATTCGTAACGAAATGGGAACTCCAAAATTAAAGACAAAAATGTTTCCTCAATTCGAAACCTCATCGTAGTGAAACACCGAAACTAGGATGAAGACAAGGGCGATCGAAAATAGAGAGAGGAAACAAGCCGACCGGTCTTGATGGTGGTAAAAGAGCTGCCATCGTTGCAGGACGGTCCCTGGTTCGAATCGGGTCGCTTTGGGCATGATGTAATTTATCTCTCTGTTGTATGTGTGCTTCTTGGGTTGTAAAGGAGGAATTGATCCAGCTATATGGTGCCCCAAGATAAAGTGATTTTAGAAAAGTGAGATACATTAGGCACTACGAAGTCTGTATTTATTTATTTGGAAAAAAAATGACGAAATTCGTTTTCTCGAAGAAGTGATGATAGTTAGTATCGTCACTTTCCCAAAATTTTCGCTCGGAACATATATACCAGGAAACAGTTTCGCCAAAAAAGAAGAAAGTATCATGAAATTTAAACACCTATTTATTACAGTATATATATATATATATAGTGCCAGCAGGTTTTTATAATTGCTGGTTAGTGGGATTAGTCGCTTACTGTCGTCAAATTTCCCAGAACGGAATAATTTATATACAATAGGATTCATACTTCTTCTTTTACCTGACTCACGACCGCCGGATAGCAGAATCAAAACTGGATGCGAAACTAACGTTAATTGAGAGAAAGACCCTTTAAGTCGATGGGCTGAAACACCTATAGCCAATATTTTGTTTTCTAATAATTGTTTTTCATGCAAAACTAATTAATTTCATTATTTAACGTGCTTAAGAATGTTGTTCGTTTATTTTTTCCTAGCCAGACTTTATAATTATTTTTAAAAAAACTTTTTAACTCATTAGACTTAAGTTTTAAATTAGGTTTACTATAAACAGTGGAGAACTTTCTTATTACTTCGACAAATTGTTAAATCTAAGTTGCTATTTTACTATTAATATTTTACATACAATTGTCTGAAGCATTTATTTGCCAAGCCAAGCAAAGTGGCTCAGTTGCAGTTAGCATTCAATTGTTCTATTTATTGGGGGGCACCTTTTGTAATCAGTAAATTGTATGTTAAACATTTTCTCCTCAATACACAACTTTCTTCTTCACAAGAAGGAAAACTGTTTATTTAGAAGAAGAAATAATCAATGAAAAGCGTCGCCTAATCTACACTGCAGGGAAAAAAAGAAACGAACAACTTTCGATTTTATGATTGGATTTTCATGTATTTGGATTTATCCTTAATGGTTTGAAAGCCTAACTTTTAAATGCTAATTAATTAGGGCAGACAATATTATAAAACACAACAATGCACTTTTTCTGAATAAGACGGCATTTTTACCCTCAAAATATGGATTTTTGACCTTCAAAATCTAGAAAATATGGTCTAAATGACTTAAGCGGGAGGCGATGGAAAAATTTGGTCCTTAATATGAATTTCACCTTTTGCGTCTATCTCCCTCACAGAAAAGTAATATTTTTAAATTTTTATTTCGCATGAACTAATCAATAAGTTTTTTTTTTTTCAAAATTGGGATTTTGTCATTTAAAATCCAAATACCTCTTTTACTAGCAATAAAATTTTGCAAAAATTTGTATACCTGAATGCTCAATTATTTTTCGACTATTAGTAAATTAAAGAGTAAAAAAACAAAAATATTTGTAAAAAAAATTTTTTTAAGAGGAATTATCTTTGGATGAAAAAGTTTTATAATTGGGTGCAATTTTTTAAAAATTTTTTTTATTCGCTAAACAAGTTCCAGAGATAAGATGAAATACTTAAGAAGAAAAATTAACGTGAAATATCTTACCTTTAACTGTTCTCTTGTCCTATTAGGACCATATATTTCAGATTGCTGGTCCTACTCCTAATACTATGAGGATCAAGATTCCGAATTCATCAAAAATAATTTGTGTTTATTTAGGTCTTCATATATCGTCTGCATTTATTAATATGCCTATTTAAGATAATATTCTTGAACAAAAATTCAGTCCCGTTCCGTAAAAATCCAATAATTCGATCGAAATCTATTCAAGATGGTTTCTTTTTGCCCTATTTATGATGCATGATTAGAAGAAATAGTAATCCGGTGGGGCAATATCGGGTGAATATGGTGGGTCAGGTGATACCCTAACCGCAGTTCATTAATTTTTTCAAGATTGGTTTTCTTGATCACTACATGTCGGAAAAATCTAAATTACCGGATTTGAATTTAGAAAAACGCCTTTGGCATTCACAAACATCTAATACCCTTGGGCAAAAATCTTTTTGGTAATAACTGTTGAATAAGCAGAAAAAAGCACCGGAAGAAAGCATCGAAAAAAGCACCCATAAAAGGAGCGCCGGGAAAAACACCGGAAAAAAGAAATCCGAACAAAAGAGAACCTGAAAAAAAGCTTCATAAAATCACTTCTGAGAATATATAATTATTAAATTAGATTGTCATTTGTCACTAAACAATCGTAATATTTTTTTTACATTCTTCACATCAAAACTTAATTATTCTGTTTGTTTTGTTGTATTAGATGGACTCTCTTCCGGAGCTTTTTTCCAGTGCTTATTTTCAAGGTGTTTTCTTTTTTTTTTTTTGCTTTTTTTCCGGTGCTCTTTTTCATGATTTTCCATAAATTGCGAATTAAAAAAAACAATATGAGTTATGTATTTATTTTATTTATTTTTTTTTTTTGGTATTTGGCTAACCATGTCACCATAAATTGCAAAAATGAAACGAAAAAGAGAGGGATTTAATTATTTACGAGTATACCAGTTACTCGAACTTTAAAATACTTTTGGCACGACTTTGGTGTTATTTATTCGAGAATGTTACTTAGACTTTGAAAATCAGAAATACCAAAACAAATAATACATTTAAAGCACATGTTGCATTATAGTTTAGAATTTCATTGTAATCAACCAATTTTTGATTATATTATTTATTACAATCTAAGTCAATAACAGCAAAAGCTATTTCAATTTTTGATCAATTAAAAGCTAAAAGGAAAAAAAAAATTATAACTTAGATGATAGTCATTTACTGTTTTAATCTCATGTGCCAAATATCCCCGGTCGCTTACTTAGTCGCCTTCAATGTCTAATCTCCAGAAATGCAACCAATAGAACTACGTTAGAGATGAGTCTAGGGGATTGCACTGATAACGCTGATGAAGCGATTGACAAGATCGCGACGCAGTAACTATGGAAACGTTTTCCAACAATATCATTCGGTCACTTTCGAGTCCGGGCGAATGTTAGGCTGGATATGTCATGTGCTGACAGTGTAATCCTACCTATCCGAATTTCCCTCCATCTTTTTCTTACCAGAGCCCTCATAGGGAGAAATACCCATGCACCCCCGCAACCAGTACTATCTTACATTCATTCAGGCTCTCCCATATCTCTAGATTCTTTGTGAAAACCTACTTTTCCTTTCTGCTCAAACGAAGAAAGGAATGTCACACTCTATCCATTTCAGTATGGGTGAAGACCATAAATCCACGTCTTTTTGAAATATCGAACGGTATTTCTTCATCTTGGACTTCAGACACAAAATTCATTCTTCAAAATGTAAACGTTTTCAGCGAAATAAATAAGATATATGAGTGTTAAACGAGATTTTTGCCCTGTCTTTGATATATTTTAAAAAAATTGACATGTTTTTTTTTTTATCTTTCCTTTGAAATATTTTAGCAATAAGAAATTAAAAATAATTATTATTTTTATCGAGACATAATTTCATCAGTTAAACTATCTGAAACTAGTTTAAAAAATTCTTTCCTTATATGCAAAGGTTTCATTTAATAAAAAAATATTTTTGGAATATTACATTTTTTCAAATGACAACAAAATTGATAAAATAAAGTTTAGTAAATTAAAATTAATTAAAAAAAATTAATAATTTAAAATTAATACATTAGAATTAATTAACTAAAAATAATAATCTAAAATTGATTAACTAAAATTAATATTTAAATTTTCCACAATTTGAAAATTTTACAAAATAAGAATAATAGAAAGAAACTGAAATAGATTTTTTTCTCATAAATTTAAGTTTCTCAACATCATTCATAATATAAATTTTTTTTTTAACCCTTTTTCACGTTTTGAGGCAGATTTTTAAGATTAATAAATAAATAATTACTTATAATCTTCTCAATTGCATAGACCTTTTAAGCTAAACATATTAAAATAAAAAGTTAGTCGTTACTTGGCCTGCTGTGCCAAAAACTTTTTTCAAACTTTAGAAACAAGACAAAAAGAATTTTTGTTTAGATTGTGGGTTGTTTACGAAATAAAGATACGTTAGGAAGAAAGTATAATATAACCGAACAACTGACAAAATTCTAAGTTAACGACTATTAATCCTCAACTTCGTAGCCTTGTAATATAGAATTCAAAAGAACTCCTGGTTCAAGCATTGGGATGAACTTGATTGGGGAGGACTTTTGAAGGGGGAGGAAAACAGCGAAAACCACCTGCGGTCAGCCCGACTGCAATGGGACTATAACCCGTGATACGTCCATCACTGAGGATATTTTATGTCAGCAGCGGTCGGTGTGGGCAGCCTACAAAATTCACATCAACCAGCCATCGCTGGGATTTGAACCTGGATCACCGCATTGGGAAACAAGCGTTCTAGTTTTAGTTTGTTCTTTAATCTACTGGAATATATTATTTTTTAAAAAAATTCCTTATTTCCTGTCTACTCTCACAGAAAAATCGGTTCTGCGTTAACTAATAATTGTGATTTTAATTCAACCAGGAAAAGTTATTAAAGTATAGAATGTTTTTATTTAAGTTAAATTAATGCAACGTGTAATCAAATTTAAGAAATATTAATTTGCACAGTTATATAGTTCTGCTTGATCTATAATAAGGTTATTGCAAATATGTTCCATAGTACGAGCTCCAAGAGTTCTATCAGTGTAGTAATTTCATATTCAATATCGAAGAAGTTTTGCTATTCTTAAGAATTTCACTCGTAGCTCATTTTCCCCAATTTTAAATATTTCTTTGCTGCACTCAGCAAAGTTAATTCATTTTTGTCAATTTGCTCAACCAGTTGGTCTGCTTTTGATTTGTTGAACATAGGAACAGATATTGGTATAGAACGAGGGTGGGGAACTTCTTCCAAGCATAGGGTCAGTCATAGGCGTAGTGGTTACTCAGGGGATAGAAGGCTCGCCATACAATGAGACT
This sequence comes from Parasteatoda lunata, assembly GCA_949128135.1. Classification (NCBI taxonomy): domain Eukaryota; kingdom Metazoa; phylum Arthropoda; class Arachnida; order Araneae; family Theridiidae; genus Parasteatoda; species Parasteatoda lunata. Next base: position 20,689,095 of record OX421980.1, read on the forward strand.
GACCGAGTTCGCACCCCAGCAACGGCTGTTCGATACGAATCGCGCATCCGGCTTGCACCGATCACAGTGCTGATGTAAAATATCCATAGTGGTAGACGGATCATGGGTTAGAGTCCCCTTGCCATCAGGGTAACCATGGGAGATTGTCGTGGTTTTCCTCTCCATGTAATGCAAATGCGGGTTAGTTCAATCAAAAAGTCCTCAACGAGTGTAAAATTTCTCCCACTACTTGATTCAGGAGTTTCATTGTCTTCTGGATTGGGTTCAAATTTACAAGGCTACGGAGTTGAACGTTAGTAGTCGTAAACTCAAAAGATTGGGTCGGCTGTTCAACGACGGTTATAAAAAAAAAAAAAAAAAAAAAAAATTAGATATATACGCAGTGTAAGGAGAGGGGCACTTTTTTTGCTTCGAGAAAACTGTTCATTGTGTTGTGGACATTTTATTTTTATATTTATATATAAATGTATGGATTAAACTTAAAATAGGTGAACAGTTTTATAAAAACAAAAAGTGTGTCCCCCCTCATGCTGTGCTTATGTGGTCAATACATGCAGTTATAACGTTAATCATAATTTATTATTCTTATAACTTTCAGATGCTGATGCTAGATGTGTGCATGAAATTCTCTAGAAACCTACTTTCGGTTTAAGTTTAGGTTTGGTGTCTTCTAAATGCTCTAATATCATAAAGTTACTTACTTATATCTAATCATTCCAGCTTTAAACATAAGGCCTCAATCATTATCTTCCATCTTACTTTCCTAGTGGTCAACAGATTAATATCATGACATGATTTTTTTAAAGATCTACAATTCATTATTAATTGTTCTGCGCAGAGTTCTTTCAGTTTTCTTTCCCTGAAGATTCCAATAAAACGCCAGTTTTACTTTATTTTCCAGCTTTCCTAACACATGACCAATCTACTGCCTTTTTTATCTTTCTCTTTCTTTTCTATCTTTCTATCTTTCTTAAAAGTAGTTCTAGGCACTTAACTTTGTTTCATCATTTCCCTCAAAAAATCTTTCGACTGAATTTATTAATAAAAATGCATAAATTTCCTGTTTGTTTTAATTTTATTTTAGGCTTTTGCTGCTTAAAAAGAACATATTTTACATTTGTATTGTATGTTCCAATCTTAGTTTTGAGTGAGATATTGTTTTTCTTCCAGAAATTGCTTAGAGTAGAAAAACTAATCTGTTTAGCACATTTTTCTCATTTCTTCCCTTATTACCTATATAAGTGAAACTATTAACTTATTGGATATTATTTCTGCAGAGAGTTACACAATGCATTTATCTGATTTTGTGTTGGCATTAAAGCATAAAGTGCAATTTATCTCTTTTCTTTTTTATTTGTCGAAATAAATTTAAAGAAAAGAGAATATGCAATAAAAAGTATGATAAAGGGAAAAAAACGTTTATGAATTCTTTTTTGAATTAAATTACTCCAGATACGCATTTATCAAAAAGAAATGAATCTAGTAAGGTTAAAAGGACAAAGCGGGATCCCTTTATTCCATTCAAAATCCAAAACCATCTCCACACTCTCTGAAATCAGTGGCACTTCATATGCATTTTTGGAGTGAATGTCAATATGTGGGAATACGCAAGAAACAAAGTAAGAATCCCATCTTTCAACTGATTTAACGATCAATGGACTAAATGTAATAAATGGTTAGAAAGCTAGCTGGAATATAAAAGGGAAAGCCCTATTTATCAAAGCCCCTCCTACTTCGAAAACACCCTAGAGTAAGAACACCGTACCTAAAGCTTAGATAAATTTATGCGCTTAGTAATATCATCTGTCATCTTAGAAAGCAAAGAACCTATAAAGAGAGAGATTTTCCTTTTCTTCAATTCTAACGCAGTGCCTCGACGCATTTACCATATTTTGTCGTTCATTCAAAATTTATCGTCGAATTGTTCGATAAAAAAAACGTCGCACTAGATAAGCTTGCTTACCTTCTTCTAGACGCGGGAAAAAGATTCTGTGCTCTCGAGCCATTTGAATTTAAATGTATCTATTTTCCTATAAATATGTAAAATTTAATTTGGTTTCACAAATGCTTAGATTTCGCAATAGCTGATGGAAAACCCATGTGTTTTGAAAGGTAACACTTAATCCCTTTTCTCTTTGCTCAAAGTTTTAAGTGCATTCTCTCAAAGGATTAGACACATTAATCGTATAATTCTTTTTAAAGCACCGATCTTTCATCTCGGTTGCCGATACATTGTAATAAACTACATTGTGCTGATTAAGACAAAATGTGTTGTACTTTATATACTTTCAGGATGAGGAAAAGTGACTCCGATGTGCAGCATATAAAATAAAAAGCGGAATAGTTGAATAACTTTTCAATGAATTGGATTTTTCTGACTTAACCTGTAATTTTAGTGGTTCGAGGGGTTAATATTAAATAAGCTAATTAACGTGTACAGACAATATTTTAGATTATGGAATCAAACAAAACGTACTAAGTCTTAGTTAACATATTTTTTTTTTAGACAAATCAGAACTTTTGCCACAAAATATGGGAAATTTAATTTTGTGTCTCAAATGCTTAGATTTCGCAATAGCTCGTAGAATATCCATCTGTTTTGAAAGGTAAAACTCAAATCCCTTTCTCCTTGCTTGTCGTCGTCGGCTGTTAAGGCAGAGGAGGTGAGATTGTTCTTGTTTTCCAGCGGCGTCCTCTATGGCCAAGAATTCGACTTCTGCCACACCCATACGTCGCACCCATTCATAGGGCGGACTCATTCATTCATCCACAGATCGTAATTTTGACCTGAACCAGAAAACGATCTATCTCCAATTCAGTAACTCCAGAGTTATTGCTTTGATATGGGAACATGGAGGACTTAGTGACCCGATGGATTCAGCGTGCACCAGTCACCATTTACTACACAGAGAGTCTTCAGCCCGTTCTCACAAACGTGAGTCCAGCGCCCTGCCAACCAGGCTATCCCGGTCTCTTCTCTTCGCTTTAAAACTTTAAGCACACCTTCTCAAAGGATTTCACACATTGATCGCAAAATTCTTTTTAAAGCATGATGTTTGATCTTGGTCGCCGATATATGTAATCAGATGCATCGTGCTTGCGAAGTCAAAATAAATTTTATTTCATATGCTTTCATGATTCGGAAAAGTGACTTCGATGTATAATGCGCAAAATAAAAAATTGAATAGTTGAATGACATTTGATCTAACAATTGCATTTTTATGACCAAATATGCAATCTTAATGGTTCAAAAGGTTAACTTTAAAGAAGCTAATTAATTTGTAAAGCCGACTTTTTAGGTTACCAAAACAAGAACAATAAACGCACTTTGTCTAAATAAAAAAACTTTTTATTTGACGAATTTAGATTCTTGAATTTTAAAATAGGTGGGGGGGGGGGGGGGAGGGTATCCAAAATATAGAATATATGACCCCGGTAGTTTTGTCTGGAGATTAGTCAAAAGTTAACAACTTTTACATATTCTAAAATGAAACAAATGAACAAATTAGGGAACATATTTTAGAAAGTGTGGATTATTAATTAATTCTTATAATATTTATACCACTTACTTAATTATATTTTTGCGTTTTTTGCTACTTTTTGGAAACAATTACAGATGACACAATTAAAAATTTCTCACAATTAAAGGGGAAAGAAAGGTGTCTGTCCACTTTTCACGAAAATGACCACTGGATGACCATCTGTGGCATTTTGAGGATTACTAAGTTTTGACAAATTAAGAAAGTTAAATATCAGTTTTTTTTCCCGAAAGTTATTATTCCGTGAAGATGTGTTGTGCAGGGGAAAAACTGTTGTCATTGAAATTTTTTTTTTCTCAGAATCAGCTGTCATGAGTATAAACCATTCTCTCCCCTCCCTAGATATTCAATTTAAATTTGAAAATTTAATAAAAAAATTCAATTTTCATTAAATTAAAATTGAAAATTGAAATAAAAAAATTATCTGAAACCATTCAATGTAAAAAATTTTTTTTAATAATTATTTTCCTTTATTAGTTTTAATTATATTTGAAGTATTTTTAAGTTGTAAGGTACAGAAACTTTAATATAATTATAAACTATCAAATTTTAAATGACAAAACGAAAAATTTGAATGGAATCGATGTAATAGTTCTTAAGAAATGCATTTACATTGCTTAACATTTGCCAGATGCCAGATTAATGCAATGCTTAAACATTTAAAAATACGACTATTTTGAAGGTTTATATTACGGAAACTTTTGAATTTTATCATTAGAAAAACGTATTAAAAATTAATATAGACGCCACGGGAGCTCAATCAGTTAAGGTAGGTACGTTATTTACGTCGCACTAGAGCTGCACAATGGGCTATTCGACACTGTCTGGGAAACATCCTTGAGAATGATACGAAGATATGCTATGTAAATTTTGATTCTCTGCAGAAAGGATGGATCCTCTGCTTTGGCAGCCTGACGACCTACGTGCGAAGTCGAGCACTATACGGCAGAACAGTTTAACGAGGACCGATACCGCACTCCCTCGCAGGCTGATCAAAGTAATCACCCACCCGCTAACTGACCACAGCCAGTGATGCTTGACTTCGGTGTTCAACTGGGAATCGTGTTTTTGAGATCAATCCACTGCGGGACCAATCAGTTAAGGAGTCACTCACATCGCTGGTGGAGAGTTGGGGTCGTGAGTTCGATCCTGAAAGCCGACAAAACAGCCGACGTGCATGCGCAGCAAGGTGAACGTTTAATTTGTCGTGACTGAAAGTCCTTTCTTTGACTGTGGTGTGGAAGTTCGGAAAGACGGGTATCAGCTTAGATACCGTCCACGTCATCTGACTAGGGTCGAAATTACGTAGCCCGTTTCATTGCTTACCATACCCGTTAAAAGATAGAGCCCTAAAAAAGAGACCAGATGTTTGGCAATGGTTGGGCTATGTGTGTAAGAATTTTTGAAAATTTATGTTGGTTACAACCTACTGCTAACCTGGAGGCCCATGGTTCGAAACCTGCTGGCAGCCAACGAACATCTCTCTCTCTCTCTCTCTCAAATTCCACCCCCCACATGCATTTTGCTAAAAATAACTATCTGCTGTTTCGATTTTGAATACATAGAATTTACAAATTCGGCTATAATAATTTTCGGAGCAATTTTGAAATTTTTTTATTCCATTGTGAAAAATTCACAGCGCTAGAAGTCTGTATAGTAATTATGAAAATGGCTTAAAATGTCAATGTGAAGAAAGAAAAAAAAAACCTTAAGATTTCATTATATAACAATTGAGAAGCTACTTCAAAACATAATAGTATGATGTTATATAAATTTTTAAATGGATTTTAATGATATTTATCACTTATTAACGTGGATCAAGAAGACATTATTTCTAATATTGCTGATGAATTAATTACAAATAATATATTATAACAGCACTGTCAACATTCATTTTTATGGAAAGGCTGTCATAAAAATATATAATAACTAACCTTTACCGTAATTAAAAAAAACTTAAAAATTTAAAGACTGAATTTAACTTTATTACTTTTTTCAGTTGCTAAATCGATTTTTCCACCAGTCAAATAAAAACTGTAACATTACTGATGATTATTTTTCGGCTATTCTTTCTTATTAATTTTATATGCCGTTATATGAAAGTTATATCTGTATTTATGCATTCTACATTATATATTTGAATTTATATTATAACAGGAATTTTAAAAAACAATATACATTATTTCATCGCATTTCTCAACTTTTTGTTTTATGGAGTTAATCGATGTTTGCACTGAAAGCCTCCCACGGTTAACCCGACAGCAAGTGGATTTTAACCCATGATCCGTCTACCACTGAGGATATTTTATGTTAGCACAGTAATCGGTGCGAGCCAAGAGTTCGTATCTACCAGCCAACGCTTTGATTCAAACCTGGTCCTCCTCTTTGGGAAACGAACTTTCTACTACTTGAACCACAGCGGCACTCAAAAGTTCATTATAGTACTTAAATCATAGAAAAACGAAGTTTTATCCCCTTTTATTTTTATTATGTTTCTTAAGAGTATGCTTTCCGAAAGTTATCAAAGTTATTTCCTTCTTAAGAAAGTTATCTCCTAAATAGTAGTAGTAATATCTAAGAAAGTTATCTCCTTGTTATCCAAATTGCTCGTAGAACAATTTTGGTTGGCCAGGTCAGATCTAATCACCAAATCGATGATTTAGTGAAATATCTAATATTTTTTTCAGTATTTATGTTATTTTATTTGTATTCAATATTTATGTTATTTGTTTGTTTTAAAGTCTAGACAATTTTTTAGAGGAACATAGTTTACATACAAGATGCTCGTAAAGACCACCCTTAATATGTATGTATAGAATCCGTATCAAAAAGTGAAAATAAAAAAGTATGCACATTTGGGGTCGCAAGTTAATATTTAAGCAAGGAAAAAAAAAAAAAAAAAAAAAAGACGATATTGAAATCGATATCCAATCGGTAGATTTAGGTGAATGTAATAAACATGAAAACAGGTTTTATTGGAAGTTTGAAACTTGAAAGAATCTCTAATACTCGTCTTTTAACCATTCTCTGCTTTCCCCTCAATCAAACCTGTCTTGTTGTTTATCACATCCACCCTCCTATACTCTGATTTCGAAAGCATTTTTGTTTTTTCCTAGTTTAAATATAAAATGCCATTACCAATCTGTATACTTTTTTGTTTTAAAAATACTTATTAATCTGTATACTTTACAGAACAACCTCTTTAGTTTAAGACACTGCTTTGCTTCCAGTTTAAAGAGAAAAAATCGAGATTTTTTTATTTACTTTTGTCCTCTCATGAAGAAGCAGGTGCATGAAGTTCAAAGTATAATTCCACGTTACAAAAGCAGCGGAATTTAATTGAAATTGTATAATTTTATAGTACAGTTGGAAAGCTAAAATATCATGTAGAAAATAATCAAATCCATTTAAGTATTAAAAATAAATTCATTGAAGAAAATGATGCAAGAAGTTGAAAGCAATATTTAACATTGAAAAAGCCTGCAGAATTTAATTGAAATTGTATAATTCCAAAATACTGCCAAAAGGTAAAAATATCTTTACGAATAGAGTCAAAATCCTTGAAGTCTAAAAGTAAATGAATTAAAAAAAATAGGAGTAAAAATTTCAAAGCATTAAAAAAGCTGCAAAATTTAATTAAAAATGTTTAATTCCAAACTGTAGTTAAAAGGCAAAAATGATGAAAACCATTGAAGTATTAAAAGTAAATTCATTGAAGGAATAGATGGAAGAAAAATTCTACATTAAAAAGATAAGTGGTCCCTCTCCTATCCACTTAATACTTAATGTTTTACTTTCTTATGACAGTTGATTAATTCTTGGTGAGAATTAAAGGCGATTGGAGGATAGAATAAGGGGGGGGCAGAAGAATTGGAGGGTGATGAATGACGAGTAGCATCAAAGTAAAGGAAAAGTATGGTGGCTTCTCAATAACGGGATTAAAGCAGGATGTAGAAAAATGCACTAATTGCAGTTTCTCGGCAATGTGTCACCCCTCTTGCCTTGGCGCATCTTTTGCTCGTTTAATCTTTTTCAAGGGAGCGGTTCGCGCCGTAGATAAATGTCTGTTCGTCTTGGCGCGGAAATATTCGCCAGGGCGCAAAAGCATGTGAACTATGTGAGCCTCACATAAGTGCAGTTCCGAACAGCGTGAAATGTGACCTATCACCAATCACACCCTGTGACATACCACCTTCCCTCTCCACCTCCTAATTGGCTAATTCGCACGTGTAACATATGCCAGTGATTTTAATCATGAGCGTTGATCCATGATGAAGCTCGCAAACCCCCTGTTGACAAGATCGCCAAGCATTTCAGCTATCCATGTAGAAGCTGACTGACACCATAGATATGTTGTATACGCACCCCCACTATCATCCCTTGCGCCCTTTAATAAAGGAGACCCCTTATTTCATTATACTCTGCCCCAACATCTCATTCTTTTTTATTTATTCACTGATCGCTCGTCCAAAATGGATCTTGTAAAGTTGCTTGTAGCAAGTAATTGCTCTCTTAATGAAAAAAATGTCACTCGAAACAAATAAAGCGGGAAGATATGTGTTACGAGACAAATACCTCACAATCATCCGCAGACTGGACTGAACAAAGGACAACTTGGCTAAGCTTAGATGTTTTTCAATAAAAAGATCTGTATCAAATAGTTTAGAAGTATATTCCAATATTTTCAATTAAATAAATATTTAGCGACAATTATTAAGTGTTACCTGATAAGAAAACTTCTTTTGCTTCAAAAATATGTAATAGCAAAACAAAAAAAAAATTTCTCGATTTTCCGTTAGCAATTTTACGTTTTTTTAGTTCAAATCACTTTCGTTTCTTCTCATTCACGTCTGGCAAGTCTTGAAAATGGGGGCATATTCTTAAAGAGCTTGAAACGTGTAGAATGTTTTTTTGCTATCATATATTTTTGAAGCGAATTAGGATTTTTTTATCGGGTAATATTTTACCACTTCAGTTTGCAGGGATTATTTATTTAAGAAATTAAGAGATTAATTTTAATACAAATTATACTAGTTTTTTCCATTCTCAGAAAAAGACAACACTCTGGCGTTAAACCATAATATAAGTATTTTGAAGGAAAAAAATACCATGCAACCATCAAAAGGAATTCAATTGAATTATTTCGGTTAAAGTTAAACCATAGTAGTGTGAAATCAAGTCTAGATGGATTTAATTGGAGGATTAGAAGTTTCAATTTCCCGAAAATTTTTCATTCATCCGATTGCCTGTCCAAAAGGGATCATAAAAAATTGAATGCATTTGTGCTTTTAAAGCTGCTTTTTGAGCCCATGAACTTAAGCTTTTCAGTAAATTATATATTTATATAATTGTTATAGTAACTCAAGCATGTTAGGTTACGCTTGGTCCACCTTTGAACAGCCCCCTTCACGCTAATCCTAAAAAAATCACAAAACGACAAGATGAAGAAAAATCAGAGTTTTGTAAAATTGTTAGTGATTGTTTTAATATTTATTTCTCTAGCCATGGAGACTCAAGGGATAGAGTGCTTGCCTCCCAAGGAGGTGACCCGGGTTCAAATCCCATGATGGCTGGTCAATACGAACTCCACACCCGGTTAGAAACAATAACGAATTTCAACCAAAACTTCCAACGAAAAATATCCTCCGAAGTAGACGAACCCCTTGCCGTCAGGCTAACCGTAGGAAGTTTTCGTGGCTTTCCTCTCAATGCAAAGCAAATGCTTTTCAATCCCATCAAAAAACTCTCCACGAAGGTAAATTTCTCCAAATACTTGATCTAAGAGTTCTTTTGTCGTCTCGATTGGGTCGTCTCAAAATCACAAGACTACGGAGATGAACATTGTAATCTCAAAATTGGGTAGGCTGTTTAACGACGGTTATAAAATAAAATATTTATTCTTCAACGATGCCTTATTTGAGTTCATAAATGTTTGCAAAAGTTCAGAATTATTCATTAATTTACAGCCTTAATGCAGGGAAAAAAATCTCGCTAAGTAGCGATTTTTTTGACAAAATTTATTAACTTTTTAAATATTGAAGCTATTGAAGATATTGTTCGAAAGCCCATAGAATTTCTTATGGTATATAGAATTTCTTATGGTTTATATGGCTTATGATTGTCTCGAGTGTAAGGCACTTAAACTGCGGCATATTTATTTATTTTTTAATTTATTTATTTATTTATTATTTTCTTGGGCAAAAGAGCGTCGAAAAATTCTTTTCATGAATAGATTTTACTCAAAACAAAGATATTCGTAACGAGACATTACAACCATCAGTAGTTGTGGTTAAGAAGAACATTCTGGATTCTGATAACTAGACCCTGGAATACTTTTGAACGAAAGAGTTGTCAAAAATGCGTTTGAACAGAAGAGTTGCCAGGAAGACTTTTGAACGAAAGAGTTGTGTGAGAGGAATAAAAAGATTCAGCTGAAACTATAATAACTTGGACATATTGTATGAAATGTATTGGACACAATATGTTTAAAAATACATTTAAATATTTTCATTTGAAAATATTTTGTGATAAATATTGTCATTACTTAAGTAATTATTTTCAATAGAAATTAGCCATGATAACTTTGGTTAAAGCACTGAACTGTCATTGGGAACTGCGGTTCAATACCCATGGGCGTCTTGAACACAACAAGATCAGACACAACTTGATCACAACAACAATGGGTACCATTTTGTCAGAGAGGATGCCTTTGCGCAATGTTTATCACAATGCCGTTGGTCGCGGCATCGTCGAGCCTCAATCTCCTTGAAACCCCTGGCATACAGCAGACTGTTGTGAGAATTCTTTACCGTGCAAATTTGCAGAAACCACAATAAAAAAATTTATTTTGACCGCGTTCCTATTAAAAATAAACCCAAATTTAATACATTTATGAAGGATAAAATTGAACAAAAATATGTATTGAGTTGTCCCGTTATTAAAATTGCAAAATTTCTGAACAAAAATATAGCTTAAAGTGATCCATAAGTTCTGACATGATAGTATCCGAGATAAATTTGGAAATCTATATTTTTCGAAATTTTATTTTAATTTAGCAAATTTGACACTTTTGTCATGAACGTACAATTTATAAGCACACAATAATACGGTTTTACTACTTTTGTTATGAACGTACAATTTGTAAGCACACAATAATACGGTTTTACTACTTTTGTTTTGGAAATTTTCAAAATATTTGATTAAAAATTTAATAATTAAATAAACAGAAGCACCAAGCTCTGTACAGCTTTCGCAAGAATGAAAGTTCATAAATTATGAATACATTTTAAGACTTTAAAATTGAAAATGATACCTGCCGATTTTTTTTTGCAAAATATATTATGCGAATGAATAATAATATTAAATAAATTGTTTTTAATTTATCTCATTTTGTGAGAAATTATTAAAACTGATTTTAATCGAATTTTTTTTTATTTATGAAAGAAAAAAAAAAGTATAGGAATTATTGACTAAGCTACTGATATATATTTATATATATATATATATATATATATATATATATATATATATATATATATATATATATATATATATATATATATATATATATATATATATATATATATATATATATATATATATATATATATATATATATATATATATATATATATATATATATATATATATATATATATATATATAATTATTTGTAACTTAGTTATAACTGGATGCCCCTTAAAGACAGGTGGTATGGTATGAAAAGTAAAAATAATAATAATAAAAGAAGACGTAAATTTAGGGTTTGCTGCGTTCTACTTTTGAAACAAGAAAATTTATAATCAGAAAGTTTCCAAGTTTTTCACAAAGATTCCTAACAGATTGCACTAATGATAAGAAAAACTATAGAACCATATTTTTATGTCAGACCATTTCAACTGAAATATTTTTATGGATAGGTGTTTACTTTGTTATTAGACTGCACAACGTTATTTGCTGCTGCAAATGGCGACTGTCTTATAGTTTAAAAATATTTAATCTTTTTTATTTTTATTTTACTCAGTTAGCAGCGCCATCTGCTGATCATCTCATTTAGTTTCGAAAAAATGGGAAAAAATTCTGGTTTCGTAAGATGAAAACGCAAACCAAACGTTTTTTATTTCCTACTGTTTTGTTTAGTTAATTTTTAAATCGTTGGTTAATCTTGGGAATTCCAGCAAATGAATGGCCAAAGAACAAAGGTGGTTGAATTTTATTCATATAATAAAAACATAATCGTTCACTTATTTATCATATAATGTATGGTATAATGTATAATGTATGTGAGTATCATATAATGTATAATGTATGTGAGTGAATGACTGAAAAATCCCGGAGTTTGGTAAATGCTAGGTTAAATCATTTTAACCTAGTTTTTACCAAAGCGTTTAGGTAATGATTTTAGAAGAACAAACAATAAAATAATTGCATTAAGTATATATTAATATAATTTAATAATATTAATTGATTGTGATGGAATTTGATAAATGTGGTAATTATATCTTATGGCATGGCACAGAAGCTATGTATTTGGTTAAATCTGCTTCTCATTTTTGTGTTTTTCACTAACCGGAATTTCCGATAAACCGTAACCATATGAATGGAAAAATTATCAAATGATTGGTTTAAATACCGTATACCTTGGCTATATTAGCCATAATTATATTTTTGTTATAGTAATGTCATTGCCATACAATACGGTATTTTTACCAGAATTTATTTCTCCGTGCACGTAGGAAAATTATAATAATAGCGAGGATTTCAAACCATTCCCATTTCAATGAAATTTTTAAAAAAATAATTTTTATATTTTCCAGAGTTTGCAAAGATCTTTAATATGATGTAATTTTTCAACAAAAGAAAAAAATACGGTAAAATATTAGGACATAATCAAGTAATGAGCTGCTAAAGTTAATTTATCAAACTAACGAATTTCATCCTTGTCATTTTGATATTTGCTAATAAATGTGTATGGAAAAACGTTAAAATTAGCTAAATAGGAAATATTCTATTTTTAGATATAACACATACCAAGCTTTTAAAGCTAACTCAAAATGAGGTCAATTTTGACATCCCGACGACCGACAAAAAACCTGTCAGACACATAAAATATCATGTTTCAAGCTCATTCTTACATCACTGACATGAAAAATGACATAATTTAGCACTTAGAGTATCTTTGTTTCATATCTACAAAAACAAAAATTAATGTCATATACTAAATTATCGGCCATATCCGATAAAAGGTAATTAATAAAAATGCGCTGTAAATCAATATTAATGTATTAGGTCATACAATTTCTGAAATAGATTTTGTAAGGATTAGAAGTCAACATAAGAATATTGTTGTTTTTCGTTATATTCTACGTAATCCTTATATCCTTTGATAAATATGTCTACTCAAAAGTGCCACTAACGAGCTAGCCAATCATTGCGGTGTGGTCCACCGGCACTTCTTACTTATAATCCTATTATTAATGTGTCAATATATTAGGCTTTATTTTGATAGGTAATTGCATTTTACAAAGAAATATCTGTCAGCTTTTTAGATACTGGAAATATATGGTTTATTGTTGGTGTAAGATGTTTTATTTCAAAATTACATGCCATAGAAGACAATTCAATTAACATGCTAAAATTTAATTCTATAGCAATAATTATATTGAATGTAATCTAGTCATTAGAGTATTTTAAGTTGATAAACTATATACTAAGATAACTTTCTCTTGTATACAGTTTTACTAGAATATATATATATATGCTACCTTGCAATAATGGGAGGGACACTTTCAGTTTTTGACATTTTTTAAGGATTATTTTGTAACTTTACAGGTGTTTTGTTCATGCTATTTTCCATACTTCGCAATAAAATTTAACACTTTCAGAGGTTTGAGCAACCTACAATAAAATACAAAAAAAAAAAAAAAAAAAAAAACCCAATTCTTGAACACCCAATTCCAGACAATCAAGCAATAAGCTTGTAACTTTTATCGATTACTTAAATTGTTTTTTTTTTTTTTTTTTTTTTTTTTGAAACTGCATAAAGTTTCGTTACTGTTACCTAGAGGAGTAAATATTTATGGAAATATGGACATTTTCCTAAAAAAATAATTTTTTCTCCTTACGTAATTTCATTATAACTTTACAGATATTCAATGGAATTGAACAAAATTTTTGAAGCATTTTAAGATTAATTACAAAACTATTGTTGATTTAGAATTTAATTAATTTTTTTTTTTAAAAATCGCAAGTTATGAGTGTTTAAGCTAATTCTTTTATACTGCGTATGCACTGAAAAAATTTTTAAAAAGTTTTCTCATAATTTTTTAATGAATCGTATTTAGTAACTAATAAAAAAATTTGATTTCATTGGTTTAGAAATTTAAAAAGTTTGAAGCATATTTCTAAGTATTTTTTGAACTTTTCAAAAGAAAGATGAAAAATATGGGTTTTTCACAAATTTTATTTTGTATCGTGAAACAAAATTTAATAACAAATGATAGTACTTTACAATAATCGTCCGGAAATTAAACTTAGTTGGTATAGAGAAAGAAAACATGTAAAAGAAAACCTACTTTTATGGGGGGTGATCTCCTACAATGCCGGTCGTCTCATTTTTAATAAATCTTGCTTAATGAAGTTAGTGGATAACCTCTTACTGATGTGAGCTTTCTTTTAAAATGTACAAAAACTGCTAAGAAAATTGCTCGAAACTTTTTAAACTTTTAAGTTATTCAAATAAAATTTTTATCATTAGTTGTCAAATATGATTTCCTACAAAATTAAGTAAAGCTTTTTTAAATTTTTCTGCGCATGCGCAGTGTAAGAGAACTAGCTTAAATACTCATATCTTGCTCAGTTATTAACGAATTCTTTTAAAATTTTAAAAATCACCAAATTTTATAAAATCATAAATTTCTCCAGAAATTTTGCTTAATTCTATTTAATATTTATGTCAAATTATAGCAAAAAAAACGTAAGGAGAAAAAATTATTTTTATAAAAATGTTCTGAGCTCCATAAATATTTACTTTGGACCATTTTCCATAAATATTTACTTTGGAAAATTTATGAAGTAAGTGAAAACAACAACTAATGTAATCGATATAAGTTACAAGCGTTTTGCTTGATTTTCGTATATAGGGTGCTCAAAAATAATTTTTTTTTTTTGTAATTTATTGTAGGTTTTCCAAACCTCTGAAAACTTTACATTTTATTGCTAAGTATAAAAAATAGCATAAACTAAGTACGTCTAAAGTCACAAAATAATTCTTTAAGTATTTCTTAAGAAATTTTAAATAAAATGTCAAAAACAAAAAGTGTCTCTTCTATTATTGTAGGGAAGTGTATTATATATAGTCAAATATTTTATTGCAAATTTGGAATGTGGTTAAACATTGTAAAAAAGTTTGGTGTTTAGTTTTTATAATTTTTAGTATTAAGGTAAACTAAATACGATTTTAAATACCAAACTGTATTTATCGTGAAAAAAATTATATAAAATTGACAAAATTACAATTGTTTGAGAGAATTAGTGCGAATATATTACCAAAAATATAGTTTTAGGACTTGTTTTTTAAATGAAATGTTTTTGCAATGAAGCCATAAATTGATTTTACTGCACATAATATGTGTTGTCAGTAAATAAGCTAACAGAAATTAATAAGTAAATAAATAAAATCATAACTGAAAAAAATTAAATGAAAAATATGGCTACATGCATTGTAAAAATTTTTAGTTTACCTTAACATTAAAAATAGTTGCAACTATACACCAACATTTTCTACAGTGCAGTGCAGAAATTATGTGCAGGATTAAAATTTATGACGAAATAATTATTAAAACTGTAAAATTTTATCTTTTTTAGATAAAATCTTTTTTGGATGAAATATTTAAGGATAAATTAGATTAAATATTTAACAATAAATTAGATGAGATAAGTTAAGATAAATTACTTACAAATTGCAGGAAATATTAAAAAAAAATGATGAAAAAATAAATTAAGTATTTAAAAAAAATTAAGCTGAGTTTATCGAATCTTGCGATGTTGTAAGTGTTTAAGGCTAAATACAAATTGGAGTAAAAATATTTTTCTTTAATTGTAAAATAATAAATTTGTGTACTTAATCAATTGTGTAAGAAACTAAAACAATTAATTGAATTTTATACCTCTGTATGAATGTAGCTAAAACAATTTATTGAAATTTGCACCTCCGTATGAAAGTAACTAAAACAATTTATTGAAATTTGCACCTCCGTATGAAAGTAACTAAAACAATTTATTGAAATTTGCACCTCCGTATGAAAGTAACTAAAACAATTTATTGAAATTTGCACCTCCGTATGAAAGTAACTAAAACAATTTATTGAATTTTGCACCTCCGTATGAAAGTAACTAAAACAATTTATTGAAATTTGCACCGCTGTATGAAATATGTTTATCTTTTCTGCACTTCTTTATCTCTAATTACCTTATTTTCATGTTTTATTTTTTCTTAATTTAACTTTTATTTACTATTAATAAACAATTTACTTAGAACACTCCATTTTATTTTTATTATACCTCATTTTGCCGGACTCTTATTATCTGAATTTCTTTTGTATTAATTATATTTTTTTAGAAAAATTATATTTTGATTTGGTAGAACTTTATTTCATTTATCTTAACTTATGCTACCCTGTGCATATTCTAATAGACATGACTTTCGTTGTATATGACCCTGTGTTTTCCTGATAGAAAAGCGAAATATTGTTTGTAAAATAGGAAAATAATTAAAAGCAAAAATTAAGTATAATTTTTTTTTAAATTTATAAACGTCTCGGATACCATAGTTTAAACTTAAAAATGATTAAGAATTAAATGTGTATATAAATTTAAGAATAAATGCAATTAAAAAGTTAGAAAATGCGCCATGCCTATAATTGTATGACGGCGGCATAATGGGATTTAACATATACATTTGGTAATTATTTTGTGAGTTTATATTATTTTTTTAAAAAAATATCTTGCCTTTTCCCGAAAGGCTCCCTTGTTCACCTACAGGCACCACCCTTGAATTTGTTTGAGTAATGAAATCCAGATAATCTTATTTCTATTTTAAAGCAAAAAATAAAACTCATGAAATCATAAATTCAAGCAATTTCTCGTAACGGATTTTCCAAGAACATTTTTACGATTAAAACCACGGTCTATCCGAGACGTTCATAAAGTTAAAAAATATCGTAAATCTTTTTTAACCAATAAATATCATCTTGCAACTAAATAAAAGTGAAATAATAAATAAGGCGTTTTTACGAACGATATTTCGATATCCAATCAGAAAAAAACAAGGTCAAACAGAGTGAGCGTTAAATAAATGTTAAATAAATAAATCCAAGCAAGATACAGTTTCTTATATTACCACACGTAGCGATTTTTTATTCGACTATATTTTTCCTGCCACCACCAATGATACAAAAAGTAAATATATATATCTATAGAATAGTGAAGACTCTAACCCCTGTGGCGTGAAGGGACTATGTTGCGTGATTTGTTTGACCCTCTCTTTAGATCTGTTAGCTGCCACTGTTCAAGGTCCCAGTTGGAAGCCACCAATTGAATCCATCGGCATCTTGAGTCCCGCAGTCTTATTTTATTAATTGTCTCTTTCTCTAAGTTCCCACCCACGTTTAGATTATTCTATGCCAGCAGGGGTATGATTTGTCTCAACTACACAAATCGATAGAATCATGTTTCTGACAATTAATTCAGAGCTATGTTACGATAGCTTCAGCCTCCTCTTAATTATAATCATTTTATGTGGTCAATTGCGAAAGCGCTCTTAAGCCATTTTCTCGCACCCATCTATGGCTTAGTGAATAAAGGGTATTGTTTGGATGGGTCATTCTATCTCCATGTTAAATAACTATCCTTCTATTAATTAATTCTGAAAATTGATTCATTTTGGCGACAGATTTGACTACTTTATATCCTCTGAGACGTTTGGAACTGTTTCTCATATATAATCTTCATTTATAATGTTTGTTTCATTTAAAGATTTGATTGAATGAATAAATATATTTATTTTATCAAAATGTTTAACAATTTTGCCTATATATATATATATATATAACACAAAAAAGACAAAGAAATAAACGAAAAGAGAGATTAACGAGGAAAATAATAAATTTTATTTACTACACTGCGCATAAGCTGCAAGTACATAGAACTCATAAAATAAGCTCAAAATATAGAAGGAAGATGGAAAAAATATAAAGATTTTTTTAAAGAAAAGAAGAAGAAATCATTTAAATAAAATATTTAAAAAAAAATAAAAATATTTTTAAAATTTAAAAAAAAAATTAAAAAGCTGGAAAGCAAAATAAGGAAAAGATATAATCTCGTCATCAGCCTACCCGATTATATCTGAGTGCTTTCTAATATTGTAATAATTTAGCCAAAGCCATATATATATATATATTTATTTATTTCTTAAACTATAGTGTGTAATTAAATGAGTAATTCCAAAAAAGTGAAATCGAAAGATATACTTTATAATAAACTCATCCTTATGCTTTCATAAGAATGTCGATTTCCCAGTTAAAAACATGAGTTCCTTTCAAACCCTTCTTACCGCCTGTAAATGCGTCTCGTCCTAATTAATTCTTTCAGCCCCTGGCATTTCCCTCAGCTAACGCGGTTTTTTCTACCGTGGCTTTGTTTATTTATTTTGCTTTATTCTCTATTTTTTTGCCAACTTTGCGTTTTCTATTTAAGCCTCTTTCGGTTTATAATGGCACGATTATTAATGCATTTTACTGTTTTGATAATTCTTTACAGTAAAACGGAACCAAATAGGAACTTGGAAGTGATAAATTTAATATACTAAATGCAACTATTCCTGTAATCTTAATTGCGTGAAAATATTATAACATGTATATTTAAAGTAAAATGGAAAATATTATAGAAATGTAGAAAATATTCATAGGAATGTAGGAAGTACTTATTGTTACACGGTGAAAAAAATTCTGACAAAATTAACTAACTAAAAGGTAATGGTATCTTAGATAAGAAAGTAAAATAAATAAAAAATACGATTCTGGTTAATTAAAACAAAATATGCGGAATTTAAGCCATTAATTCGGTAATTTTGTCCTGTCATATAGTTACTGTTCACCGGAAACTCTAATTTTCAAAATAATAGTTGTTATTAGACGCATATAATAAAAAATACAAAGCTGTAAAGTAAATTTAATCACATATATGATTTTTACGCCATGTTCTAAGGTATCATGCTGAAAGTATCAAAAATTACCGCATTTACCAAATCTTATCTCATTTTATAAAATCATATTTTACTGTTACTTTTACCAAAATCAATACCAAATCACTTCTCTAAAAATTATTGCACTTTTTGAGGTTCATACAGAGACAGATAAATTATTAATTAGATAGATGGATAGATTTATATTCTGGCTGCTTTGACTATACTTTTTTTCTCTGTGTATGTAGGAAAAATTCACAGATAGAAAATATCTTAAATATATAGTAAATATTCTCAAATGTATTGAAATTACTCTGAGATACGTAGATAATATTCTCGATGGTATAGAAAATATTAATCGATACATTGAAAATATGTCTCATATATATAGGAAATAAACAGAAAATGTTCGTAGATATAGAGAATTATTCACAAACTCATTGGAAATATTAACAAGTGCATAAAACTTTTTCACATTTATAAATAAATATTCAGAGATATATAGAAAATAATCACAAACGTTTAGAAAATATTCACGAATATGTAGAAACTAATTATAGCGCAAAATAAAAAGAATAAAGAAAAACACGTAATTTTTTTCCACCTGAGATTGAAAATATTTATCCAAAAAATTAAAGAGCAGAATTAAATATTTTAGTACTTTAATAGGTTTCTTAAAACTATCAGTGCGTAATATATCTATCAGACTTTAAAAAAAAATATGTGATTTTTAAAATAAATTAGATTTCTCGAAAAACACTCAATCAAAAAAAAAAAAAAATACTAATAATAAACTCATAAAGATAAAGAGGAAAAAAATACAAAATAAGCAATAAGAAAAAGTCATAAAACATTTGTTTCTCTGAGGTATTTTAACCGGTGGGAGAGCTTATTTTAACTTTTTTTGAAATTTATTTTGCAATCATTATTAATTTTTTTAAACTTTTTTTTGCCACGAAAACTCATTATAAAATCTGTCACAATCACTTAAGGACTAATAACATTTCTGACTTGTTAACCCTAAAATGTATTCATTTTCAAAAGAAAAAAAATTCTTTTACATTTTTTCTAAAATAATGAATTTGTTATTTCGCGAATAAAAAATAAGATATGTCAAAATGAGTAAAAGAAAAAATCTACCACCAGCAAAAACTCATGATTTTAATTCGTGAGGTTACATTTTTTCCTCTCCTCTCACATCCTAAGTTTAATTTCAATTTTCTTTTGAATTTTTTTTTATGTGTCTCATTAAAAACTCCTCCAAGTAAAATTAAAACTTATATTTCTTTTCCATTAATATAAAATGCATTTCGTGTATTTAGCTTTTTTCTTAAATGCACATTTCTTTTTTTTTTAATTTTTTATAAATTTTTTTTAATTCTTGGCATAAAATACTTATAGTTCAGAATTTTGAGAATGAGCCTCTTGAGATTTAATGTACTTTTGGTACATTATTAATAAACATCAGAAAAGAAAAAAGAAATATATTTGCTAATAAAGAGGTACGCGGAGATAAAAAGTATCGTAATTTAAAGCATAAAAAATAAAGAAATTTATCATAAATTGTTAAACAAACAAAGAATTTTTTTTAATTGAATAGGCTCATTACAGTTTTACAGCAGAAAAAAAAACTTTCAAATTTTAAAACATAATGTTGTAATAAAAAATAGTTATTAAGCTTACTGTAGCGGTATAGATTGAGACAAAAAAAGTAAATTGAACTTAAAAATGCTTTTTTTATTTTCGGAAAAAAGAGTCCATATTTTAAAAGAAAACTTCTGGTTATACTTTTTCGTATTCTTGAATAAATTATTAAAGGAACTTAATTTTCTTAAAAAAAAAAAAAATGAAATAAAAAATCTATTGTAAATAAAAAATTTAAAGCTGAAACAAAAAATGAAATCCTATTAAAATGAGATTTGTTGCAGAAATGTCACGTTTTTTATTCTTATGCTTAAAGAATTATATTTTTGTTCATACGTTAATAAACTGCAATTGCTTTTTTCATTTAAATATGATAAACTGAAGCAATTTAAAAGATTCTGAAAGATTAGTTCAGTTAACAGAAAAACAAATTATATTTTTCAATTCTATAAACCTTAATTAAGTATATGGTACAAATTAATGAATTTTTATAAGTGGAAAAAATTCATTTCTTTCAGTTAAAAAAGTTTTTTTTTTTCGAAAGTAAACCAAAATTACCAACAAAAATGCTAAGTAAGATCATGTTTTTAGAGCTTCAATAGTTATACACTGCTATTCGGGGATACTTAGTCATTTTTCAATTTAAGACAGCTGCAATTCTTAAAAAAATGCATTTAATTTAGATATTAATGAATTATTACTAAAGCACAAGTCTATAGTTAAACTTACGTTTAAGTGTATGAAAATATACATAAAGATGAATATTAAAGACAAAAATAATAAAAATTACAAAGCTTGGTGTTTAACGTAACCGTAATTGTGTTAATGGAAGATATTCGACGATTGTAAGTAAAGTTATAGGTTTAAATTGCACATGGTATAAATTATTACTATTTTAAAAAAATGCTGTTTATGTTTTTATCTATTAGAAATAAATGGAGGAAACATTTTGAAGATTTTTCAAATTTTTGAAAGTTTTAAATAGAATTATTTTAATATTTTTAAAAATTGTATTGATTAAAACATTTATTTATAACTAAATGTTGATTTTTTTTTTCATCGAAAAGAAAACTATAAAAACATCCTAAATTAAATATCTTTTCACCAATAGGTCACCACGTCATCGGTGTCACCCACACTAGTTAACATGGTTCTAGCTTTGACCTTTTACTATAAAAGTATTTCGTTAAAACACAAATAAACAAAATTAAAAGAAAATACCAATAAAAAAAAATTTATACTAAAGAACATTACTAATAAAAGGAAAAAACGAAAAACCTGGGACGCGATTCGGGCTGCGATTTCTTTTAGTGGTTGAAGGCGATGAGATATCATTATGAAGAACTGGGGTTCAATCCTCAGACATGGCTCTACAATATATATATATTTTTTAAATCAAGAACTTGGTTCAACGTCTGACAGAAAAACCTATCTGAAGGACATTGGATTTATTCAACGTTTAACTATATAAATAATGCTTCTTAGGGCACCACTACATTGGCACAACTTTGCATTAAATTGGCGGCCGTTAAATAGGCACCCAATATCTGATGAAATATTAAACTTTATTTTTAATATTTTATCAGAGTGCTCTGTAACTTGATGTGGACTTAATTATACACCGGCATTTTTTACCCTCAATCTCCTTAACTTTTTATAGAGGTTGTTTAAAAAAATTCGTAAGACAAATTTAGAAAGATGATAAAAAGACTTGAAAAAGATTAAAACTAATCACATAACATGGGATTGAAAACCAGGTTGAGATGGTGAAAATTATGAGAAACACATACACGTTTTGACAAACAAAGAAAAAATAACTACAAAAGACCTTAAAAATTTATTAACCACAATGAAATTTATTTCATTAGTTATTACAAATTGCATCCATTGATGTCAATAAATAGTTCAGAGCAATTTAAAAAGGATAGCGATAAAAACGATAGTTGCGATGACAATCTGCACTTTGAGATCCTCCGGTGTGTCAACAGGCGTCAAATAAACTAGTGATTCAAGGAGAGCTCATAGGTAAAAGTCTCAAGGATCCGGAGAACAGGAAGGCCATGCGTTCTTCATGATTTTCTGTTTTCATCCTTTCAACGTAGTTAGTGTCTCCATGTTCCAGGGCAGGTTTCCATCTTCTTAATGTCTTTTTTTCCCTACTCTGGAATCATCGGACAAATTTTGGAATACCTAAAATATTTTGAATTCATACTCAGAAAATTTGGTTTGCTGTTGAGGTATAATATCGGTATCTTGGTCAATAATACAAATTTGCTGCAATTATAAAAGAAGTCAAAACCATGTTCTAGCTTGGCGGTTCGCCACATAATAACAGCACATAATGAGAACATTTAACAGCACATAATAATAATTTTGGGTGAAGGAAAAGCGCGCTCATTGACAGTGGGATCATTGCTAACTTGGGTACCATTTTGGTGATTTTGGAGACTTTGACAGCATGTTTAACGACAAAAGCCTTGCATATCCTTCCAAATTTTCGAAGCTCTACACTGTAAAAAACTCCGGATCAAATTATGGTTGAAAATACTGGCACTCTTGTTACAACCTCCATAAATCCAATTTTACCGTAAACTTTCATACCGTAATTTTTAAAGTAATAATTATTTAATTACAGTGATTCAGTGATATTATATTATTACTGTAAAAATTATGGAATATCTGATGTTTGTTCATAAAAACTTTACGGTCAAAAGGGATTTTACGGTAAAATGTATCGGTACCCTGAATGGCAGTATTTTTTTCCGCAATTTTATCTAAAAATTTTTTTCAGGAAAGATGTAGCGGAATATCCTAGAATTCACTGGAAGCTTGTAGACTTTTTCTAATGAAAAACAGTACGTGTTGGGCTATTACGATGGATAGTCCAGTTGTGTTTTTCAATGGAAAGTTTTATTTCTTGAATCAATCAAATTTTGTTTCTACAGAAACTCTTAATTTTATCTACGGGACAGAACAAAAACTTCCAAACAGGTTGAACAGTATTAATATTTAAATATAGCTTTTTGTGACAAGAACAACACCTTTTTTGTGCACTAATTTAAAGTAACGAAGAGATGTGATGCTATTTTGAAGCCCTCAATCAGCATTCTTCGTGTAATTTACGTTACAATTTATGATAAATAAATTCAGGCGAATATTGAACGTGATCAGTTTATTAGCGTCAGATATACAACTTCTGCGTCATCGTTCAGGGCTGTAAAAAAAAAAACTGTAGAATAGACTATGTGTAATTTGTTAAATAATTTACATGGGAGCATCTAAAGTAAAGTTTTATTAAATATTGTGCTAAAAACAGAATAGCTCGGTTTTAAGTGAGTGTTATACATCGTTACATTTATTATGGAATGGTGGTTGCTGATTGCAATAAATAAATAATTTTCGGGAGATCGGGTTAGCAAGACTAGTATAAGCTATCACTCTGATTTCAAATTAATCCATCGCAGTCGTTAGTTTTAAGTAAATTATGAGTTACAATTTGTTTCAGATAAAAAGAACGATGCAATGGGCGCAGTCATCTTTAGCAAGACTTTACATCTAATTTAAATGCTCTCATGTAAACTTGCTTATCACGTGTTCTTTGGTACAATTATCGTAACCTCTTTAGTGTACTGTGGTGCTGCTCATAAACAGTTGCCATATCTAAAGCTAATGTGCGCGTCTACTTGCGTGTATTATAATGTAGACATCCTTGCACATTATAGTATAGACATCCATTATATTTCTTTGAGCATATTTATTAATGAACTAAGAGCTAAATTTCTTGTACATTTTATTGAACATAAACTCTCTAAACTTATAACTATTATTTCGATTGCTTTGTGGAAAGATAATTTTTACCAACAATTCACTATTGAAGTAGAGAAAAGTGAAATTTTGTCAACAGCATTAGGGAGATTTGAATAACTTACTGCTTTTCCAGAGATTTTCCAGTTTTCCCGGCATTCTGATAACGGTTTCGATTGAGTTGTTAATGAGCCTACCACCATTTTCTTCGGAACAAGATTGATATTGATATTTGTCCGAGTTTCGCTTTTCGATGGAGGCAAAGAGATAGCACATTCACTTTGTTACCCCCTTTCTTAATTAGACAAAGTATTCAGAGACGAACTCTATTAGCTACTATTTACTGATTACTTAACATTCATTATCGAAAGCACGACATTAGTTAGATGGACACTTTACATGTGGCAAATTCCTTGCAACTAAGTTCTAATTCCCTCGAATAAGACACATTCTTATTCTCTTTCATGACGAAGGATTTATTGCTGCAACTGGATTTAAAACT